>OZ026815.1:7787318-7833588 GCA_964023185.1 Macaria liturata | reverse complement strand
GTGTTCGTGGTATATTACACCCTAATTTTAAGCGTGGTTTATGATGTAGTCCCATTTACACTACAGGATTATGTGTTCCACGTTACTACAAGACTAATGCGCATAGATCGTAACAACACGATGGATGCTAGCAATATATTTGTAGCGAGCGAACACAATTTGCGTAGAAAAGTCGACAATATATTCCGCGGCGCAGTTCAGTAAACTCCTGTATCAGACCTGTCATGAAGACAATACAAACGCAACAAGCTCACCGTTTCATAACTCTCGGGTTCGCAAACTTTATCTCGGATCTAGAAGTCCAATAAATCTTGGGCCCATATCTCAGAGAAGTCGACCAATTGTTGAGCGATACTTTCATCTGGCTCGCAGCGAGTGTCAGCCGGCTGAAGGGGATAATATAGTGAGTGGATAGTGTGCCTCCAACATTACCATACTTGTCGTTTTATGAGCCCTTGTAGTGTTTAGGCGCCCACTCGACTACCACTCGGCAACCATTTAAATTTATCATTCGTGGATTATTGCTTATTGGAACAGCAACTGTCTCAGATATGCAGAGATAACACTCAACGGATTGCGCTGTCCATTCTTTGTTTCAAAATAAAACTACGCGCAGTTTTAACTACTAGTGGCGTGCAGAATTTATTGAGCCACATAGCAGGATACTAAATATATCGAAGCCACGATGGTTCAAAGCAATCCAAAGTTCATTTAAACCTGTACACATAGACAGCCTCGTATGAGTTACAAGGCGATTCTAATCTCGCTTCTGTTAGTACAGCTTATGAAACCTGATCATCACCGAAACGCGTATCCAAAGTGTATTAAAGCAACAAATGTGATATGGCATCTCGAATAAGCCACGTAACATCTCAAGCCATTATCTTGAATGGCGTTGCGCGGCCTCTTGACTTATCTGGCAATTAAATCGACATTCAGAAGCCTGTGTAGTGTCGAGGCTCCACTCCGAGCCTGCTCTATGCTACGCGGAGGCTGACACCGCCAAATGTATGTACAATGCCGCGGATGTATGACAAATAACGTTTTGATTGGATGCTCGTAACAAAGTACTGGGAGCGTATTTCCATTACACACTTTTGTTTCCTTGCCAAATATTAAGTAGTGCACTTAACAAAGTTATGTTTTAGAAATATCATAAAAAACTATACACGGTCTTGGAAACCTTATAAATAAGATTCCAACTTAAAAATCAGCGTTTATTGTGGTCAATGTAATAAATAACGATGCTTCAACAGTTATAATGAAGAATAAAAATTCATAAACCCTGTCACAGCGCAACAATCAACATTCCTCAGAAACATTTAAATTAAAAAAGCCATTATGTATCCTCAACGAAAGGCGCTGATTGAAATCTCTAATCATGTTTTTATTCGGCACGTAAATTAGTATGTCATATTAGCGGTAATCTCGTATGATAATGGAGAACCTTCTGACAGAATGATAAAGCCATCTGTCGTCGTTATTACGAACTATAATGAACATGATGTAATGAACTTTCGTATCTCGAGCCCTGACATTTGAGCCGGTTGGCCTAAGTCATCGATTATACTCGCATCAAGATCTAATTCTATTTTGTTCATACATTAAACTATATTTAATAGAAAAACGCAATATTTAATACATATCTATAATCTATATACATCTATATACAGTGCAGGTATATTTATTTCAAATTATATGTCGAAGATATGAATAACGATCTCGATGCTTTAAAAATGCTCTTCCTCTGTGTACGAGTTAATTTGTATTCGAGTTGATTTCTTTCTATAGCATTTATGTGAGCTCGGATGGGACCGGCAGGCAGGCGGCCAGGCCGGGACGGTGCGTGCTGCACTCGTAAATATTCATGACGTTACTTGGCGACAAAACGCTGTACACCGGCCACCCGACGCGCAACTTATGGCACTACCTCCCGAACCCGACAATCTCCATATATCGTCATACACCAAATGAATACTAGATCGCCTAGTTTCTTAACTGCACTGACCACATAATGACTTCGTAACCATTATACGTTCAATTTTTACGGCCCAAACCACGGGCCTATTTTTGTTCAATGTTTCGCGTAATAAGTTAAAAGATCACGCTGTGCGCTCGCGGTCATTATGCGAGCGTCCCTCCAAACAATATTCATAATGAGACGTTACTTTAGTTAAGTTGTATACCAGTGAGACGTTAATGGCCGTATACGGTGTTTATGATATACGTTTATTTTTATGTTGTTTGAATTAACAGTTGTAGGTTGCACTCAGTTATATGAATCAATTTGCTGTAAATCAGGCATTCATGAATGTGTTAAGTTCTATGACGTTTTTCGAAAGATTTGTTGTTGGTAGATGCTAGTATGGGCACAGGTGCGTTGCGCCCGCGCCGGCGTGGAGTGGGTCGGCTCCGTGGCGTCGCCTCGGGCTTCCAATTTCGCCGTTCCCACAACAAATCGTAGTGTCAAAGTTCAGTGCCTAATTGCGCGGCGTTATCGACAGATCCGACCGCTTCGGGAGAGAATATTTATCAATAACATGTAATTAAAATTATTTGGTGTCGGTCCAAGGCGGAGTGTCCCCGGGCAGTATTACACATTCGCCGCTAGAGCCCGCGCCTATCATAACACGGGACATTTTTATTCCTTTCTCTTTAATTTTCCGTCTCAGAACATAAATGATGGCGTTGTATCCACCGTTGTAGCGCCGCGGGGACGCTTTAGTCTGCTCCATAGACTAAACTTTAATTTATTTTTATGTTCTTAAAGAAAACGAAATTTCACTACAAAGCACAATTGACCAAATCAACTTACACTCGTAATAATTATGACAAGGTATGCCACCAGGCTTATATCGAAAATAGATGCCATTATTGTACTGTACTTACATTAACCAATTTACGATATGGCTGTCCACAGTCCGGGCGGCCGACACAGCGCACTGAACATGCGGTCACGCACAGATAAACTTATAAAAAAAACAATACAATAGGTATTGTGGACATAGATTACCTGCTATGGATTTAGCTGTAACATTTTTTGTCTAGTTTTCTTAAGAAAAGGCCGATAAAATTATATCGTTGCTTTATAAATCTTGTATGTAGTATTATAATTTTATTTGAAAGTTTGACATTTTCCAGAACAGTCAATTACAGAATCAGGTTAATAGTGACATAACATTTTTCAACCACGTAACGTATTTTGATCTTTGACATCATAAAAAAAACATTTCTTTTTTTAGTATTTAATTTATGAAAGACTAAGGCTTATTACGTACATCTAATTTCAATGGACCCCAAACTAATCGACAGTCGGTATCTTGAAGGTCCGTAGATATAGATACATATATGCAAGTGCATATATATTATTTTTGACCATTATTTATTTATATCATGTCCTCCTATATGTGTATATTTTTTTGTTGTAGTTTGAAGTAGTATGTTTAGCTTTTCCTCACCTGCTAATGTAGTATTTATATGCTAGTAATCTGTAGCCTTATATAAGTGCATTTACGTCTCCATTGTCAGGTCGCTCTTCAGATAGAGCTAGTCTAATCTGATACAGGTCGCTAAGTGGCCGGCCACGGACTCCTTGATGAATTATACAAACACCAATCAGTTAATTATTTTATTCACGTCGCTCAAGCTTTTATCTTCGCTTTGTGTTCGGCATAATTGATATGTTAAGTCTGAGGAACAATCGAGCCGTCTCTTGGACTTTAGAGATATTCTCGTAGATATTGACGTTCGACTCATCTTTGACCAAACATACATTTTATATAAACAGTAAAGGCATTCACTCACCTTTCACTCACTGCAGGTAATAGTCATTTACTTACCTAATTAAAATAAGTTAATAGAATTAAGGATATATTTGTAAAATGGAAATAAATAAATTTTGTATTTTTTTGTATTTGTATTTCTCAAAGACTCTCTCTTGAGCTCTAGGAGATTTTGGCACCAATCCAAATCTATAGAAACTAAAAATATTTTTAAAAAAATGTTTTTTTTTTAATGAATAAAAGTTGCAAACAAATTGCATAGAGTAATTTGAAATTAATAAGTTTAGTCGTTACAAGGCTTATAAAGCAGCGTTGATACAATAGCAATAAAATAAGCAAACAAGGACTCGCGCAGCGTGCGCCGACCGCAATTAATAACTGCGCACGCGCCGATACGCCACACATAAACATAATCTATACATATAATAAAACTGTTACTCATAAGAGTATGTCCATACGAGTATGAAAAAACATATAAACAGGTTTTGTACATGTACACATTATGAAATCACAATCGCGTTGAACTCTTCTTAAGCAAAATAAGAAACTCTAGAACTTAGGTTTTGGCAAATTCTTTTATAGGGATAGAAACATCACATTTCAAGTAAATTTATTTACGTATACCAATTATCAGTATCAAATTGAAATTGGCAATAAATTAATGATTTTATATCAGTCCTATGATATAAATGAATACTAGTTAGAACGTGTTGGTATTAAAAAAATTCATACGAGAAGATTTATTCATACGAGTATAATGCGTTACTTAATAATAATCTCATCTGTGCCTCAAAAATCCATCTTAAGCAGTCTGTATGAAGACATAGCCTTTTAAGCCCGGTCCCTTCGTTATCACAAATGCATACGATTGAATTATTAGTAGCAATTAGGGACGGCACAAAATACGTGTTATCAATATTTTTAATACAGTAGCTACTTTATTCAAATGCGAGTAACGCGTGACTGAGTTCATTATAGAAATATTTCCAGCTTCTGATACTGATGAAACATTAGGATTAAAGTGATTGGAATCCATTATATTAAAAGCTTTTCACCTCATAAATGGATGCCGCCGCTTTGGACTTACTACTGTATGGAATGGGATGAATTTTAAAAATGATAGGTTTTTTGGTAGATGTATATAACCTTTGTCAAGTGAAATCCTATCCACTTGATTTGTTTGTTTGATTTAAAAATTACGATTCTCAGATTTTTTATATATTTGATTTGTTTGTTTAATTTAAAAATAACTATTCTCAGTTTTTTTATATACAGTAAAATGTACTTTTATGAAATATAACTGACTGTAGTGAAACAAAAGTTTATAAATGATTGTTATCCCTAAGTTTTACCATAGGAGAGACACAAAATACATAATATAAATCATAATTTGACCCTGTTTTAGTTTGATATACATTTGATCTATAAAAGAAAGCAATGCATTACAAAAGTCAATACTGGCTACAGTAAAATGGTGATGATATTACTTTAGTAATATAATGTAAATAAATATGGAATAAATTCATAATTTGCTAGAGTACTCTATTTGATGACTAGATTGAAAGTGCTCCATTTTCTAATCTTCATGGTGGCTTACTGACGTGTCAGAATTGATCTGATATCATATTAAGAGTCCGTACAAGGTTACACTGCACATGACTGGTGGCAACATTTCTGTCACATATTAACCTTTTATGTCGTCGAAACATCAGGCTTCCAGTGAAACTCCGAATCCTCTCGCTTTTAAAATCGATTAGATTGCAGTTCACTGGAAACAAGGAGTTACAGAGGCAGGAAGTTCCATAACTTTCAAGATAGCACTATATGAATGGAGGCATCTCGCGTGCAGGTCTAACTAAAAACTTAGTAGAAATTATGTAACAGTAAAAATAAATTAGTTCTAATTTTATCCGAGCGCAAAGATATCCTGAGAAAGATGAGTGTGAAAGAGAAGTGTTTAATGCTGGAGAGTGGTCGGTATCGTCCAGGAATGCGTCCGGGATAACGTGTTGGATTAATAATTTGTAAATATTAAATATTCATGAGCAAGACCGCGGGTCAACATTCGATATTTCGGTTTTAAGAGGCCGAGTGCTGGGCCCTTATGGAGTAGGTATTTATGTTTGTATGGGTATAAAGAAAAGTGACTTTGTGCGTACTTTTAGCATTGTGTTCAATATTTAATTAACGCAAATGAGTGTGACTCAATAACTCTTAAGATTTTTAAATAGCAATAATACTTTTAAAACCTCTAAATGTTTTTCCTGCTAGGTTACAGGGTATATGCCAATGTAATTTATTTAATGAGTAATTTAGTTTTCTTTTATTATCAAATATTGTGAAGAAAAACTTGAGACTTAGCTTTTAACTTCTGCAAAATTGAAAAGCTATAGATGTTAGCAAATGAAATCAAAACACTGTAGCAAACATAATTTCTCCACAGAAAAAAACTTAATTCATCCTCTCAAGCCCTGCCCTGTAGCTCCAAAGTCGTTTATAATATTTTAAGCAAATGTAATTACGGTTGCAATTTAAAATCGCTGCGGCAACAAATAAAGAATCTTAATGCTCATCGCTTTTTAATTTCGATGCAAACTCGACAACTGTTAAATACTTTTCGGTTCATTATGAAACACATATCTGATTATACTTATACTTTTCAATAAATTAGGTAGATTTCACCACTTTATAACAGTAGGTACATGATCTCGGAACATGTTAAACTTTGTCATTGGACTCATTAAAATGCTATAAAATTTGATACCGGCCACATTAAATGATTTGAAAAATGATTACAATTAAAATAGTAATATATACTAGGGAGAGAAAATCGGATCATTTCGAGATCAAAGACAATTTCTTAACGTGCTTCATAGTTTAATTCTTGACTTCTTTTTAATGAAATACAAGAAATAAATTACAGATAAATGTAGTTCGAGAAAGTAATATTTTATAAGAGTAATGCGACTAAAAAATGAAATATTATAAATAAAAGCACCTGAAATCATTACGTTTAGAAATACATTAAGCCGATTAGTGTCGAGATTGTTGTAAAATTAGAAATCACCGCAAAAGGCTTCCAAATAAATTGGTTCAAAAATAAACTATTTTTAATGGACATAATCTTCTCTTAGTTAGAAACGTGCAGTAATGTACACAAGTTATGTAGAATTACTGGTAATAGTATATACTTTGATTGTTATGATTTGATTTTAAAAGTTAAAAGATTTCTTCGTGACATAAGTAGCGGTCTTGTTTTGATTAATTCAGTAAATAATTTCAAAGATAGATTTTTTTAAATACCACATTCAGTAAATGTCATTTTTGACATAATTGAATTGAAATAGCAATTTAAAAAAAAAAGGTATAATAACATGTTTTCACAAAATTAAAAAGGTTATTCAAAAAGTAAAAAGATAATTCTATATGCAAATCTAATATTTTCAGGAGTTAATTTTAACCGAATAAATCTGTTTATTATTTGATTAGGAAGGTGTTTGAAGTGAGCCGATGCGTGGGCGGTGTCGCGTGCCGCGCGAGGGCGGGCGGCGCGCGGGGGCGGCGGCACCGGTAGCAGCCACACTTACACTGCATTCTGATGTCACGTTCAAATGACACAGCTAGGGATTAATCACCTATGATATTTTGTTGAGTTGGCTCATCATTAGGAACTTTCCGTTGCCTTAGTTTGGCATGGTTATAGACTGTCTCTTTATTGCTTTCGGATATTGTGTTACCAGTCGACAAGTAAAAATATCCGATGTAAGTAAACTCTCTAGATGACCTTTTATTTGAATACATTAAAAACTTTCTCGGGAAACAAACAACGAAAGGTCAACCCCCAATTCCTGGGAAATACATTAGTATGATAATAACCATCTATGAATTCTGTTAACAAACAACACGCAGTCTTTTCCAATAAAACTGTCGTAAATAATGAAGAAACACAAGTCTCATGCTGTCGATTCAATATTGTGAAAGTAATGTACCGCCAAAACCATATTTCCATAGTAATGACAGTTAAATTATGTGTGGACAGCGTATAAAGGCTGTACGAGAGAACTATAAAAATATGAAGTGACATGGTTCGTAGACGAGAGCCTGAATGATATAGGGAAGGAGAGGGCAGAGCGGCGCCGGCGCTTGCCGCGGCGTTTCGTTGATCTATGGCCATGTACCGACTGCGATGCCTCTATCACTCTTGAATATTTATCTCAAAAATATATAATTCAATGTGTAATGTCGTCGAGTCTCATATATGAGCGTGTTCCAGAGTAATAAATATATCACGACGGGCTTTACGTTCGAGCGACAGGCGTAATTATTTTAGTTTTGGTAAATAAAATGAGACGGGCGGTCTAATAAGCGCATTAGGGATGCTGTTATCGGACTTGGAACGTTCAGAGTAACGGGCGCTCTCTGCGGGCGAGGTCCAGACCGAGGTAATTTATAACGTTTTTAATAACCGACGACGGACGCTTCACGCCGTACTTAAATCTACATACAAATATTAAAAGATCAATTTTAGTCTCCATTATCATTCGTAAAACAATATAATGTTCGCATTACATAAATATCACATTACAAAGCGTAGTGCGACCATTGAATCCGAAACAAAGTCTAACATTTTAAAATAATACATTACATTATTAGTCCGCAGCTTTATCTTCGTTGTTTGAAATATTCATTAATGTGAGGTTAGTATAAAACAACGAGTTTACGGCCGATCGCCGCAATAAAATTGATGAAAAATAGCATCAAACATTAAGTTGCGTTGAATTATGCTAAAATTCCCTATTCCAATCTCCATTAGCCCCATTAATTTAAGATGTTACAAGACATTCATATTTCCGAGTCATAAACTGAGTCTTGTTTGCGTTCAATTAATTTAAATATTAAATAAAAATACCCCAAAGCTATAAAAGAAAACGTATGTGTAGTTTTTCTAATCTGTATCAAGTGGAGAGTACACGTACGGCCGGCTTCCCGCGGCTAATAAAATGCTGGGTACTCATTAAAAGTATATTTTATCGCGTTTTAAATATTTAGATATTCATCTGGAGAAAGTTAAGTTTAATTTGGTTCATTACTAAGTGTAAGTCGTGAAACTAAATCCGAGAGTGGAGTCGCGACGTCCCTAACACAGACGCGACGCGGCGCGTGTCGATTTAATAGCCGCACCTAATGATAATTAAATGATAATAAATAACCAGCAACTTGTAATCGCATTTAAACTTAGCGGAACTATTCCTGTAATTCAAACTAACTACCTCATAAAATTTAAAGAATCAAATAAATTTTGGTCTATCGCTGGCCAAAATATATTTTGGTTTATAAAATTTTCTGAATTCCACCAACATTATTGTATCAATTTCACGTCGACGTAATTATGATTTTATTGTTTACCATTAGATGGCATAGATAATGCCAGCTCCATAAAACTTTTAATACTATATTATTGTCCTATTAGCATTTTTATTTTCGTTTCTTTGACGACTCTATTAGGATCGTCAAAATGTTTATTATAACTTGTATCAATTATAACACAAGCTCGTCCTGCGGAATCAATTTCGTTTTATTTCACCGAATGTTTAAAATGGTGTGCTTGTTAAACAGTAACAGAGGTAAGTCGGGAAGTTTCCCAACACTGGAGCTGAATACAATATGAGTGAAATAAAATGTTTAAATTGCCGAATGTCGATTAAGAGCCGCGTCTTACGTTTTAATGAGGTCGATACATCTCCCGAGCATTATGAGATCAAGCGAGGGTCACTGTGAATTTACAGCATACCCAATTAAATACAATTAGATCCTTAAGCTGCTTAAGCTGTTACGAAATGTTTCATCGCTAAAGAATGTGATAAGGCCGGTATTATCATAAGTTTGATTAAGAAATTTTATTAACATGGACGCTCATGTGCGTCTTAATGTGATCATTTTTAATACTCCATCATTATGCGTGCCGGCGCGGATTAAAATAATTTGGGTGAGTCTGCATTACATTACAACACATACTACTTTTTCGAGGTAAGTACATTAAACATTGACTTACATAAATGTACTTAACTACTTTTTTACAGTTTAACTGTCATCACGATCACAGATGATTTTAAATGCAATTTTACTATTTGTTTATATCGTAATATTACTCCTAAAGTCATTAGGCACTCATTCGAGTTAATCAGCTTTTACATCAGCTAAGATATATAAAATACAGAAAGTGCCAATTCCGTCGTTTATACTTTCTAATGGAAGAGGCTAACTTGTTCTCTATCAGGCGTACGCAAAACGCATCCATTCCGCTGGCATCGACTACTAATTGCAGATAAGGTGATGTTCACATAAATATAATGGGTTGTGAGCGCTCATTTGTAGCAGTCGCGGCCAACGGTTGTCATGTACCGGCATTAATATCGATGAATAAGAAATTCGTTATGGATGGCTTACAAGGCTGCCCATTACCGTGCGATGTTTTGCCTCTGACTTACGTACTAACTGCCAAGTAGACTGTGGCCTCGGCTACCATACTCGCCTGTCGACTCGAGTTTTTATCTACCACTATTTGTATTGCGTCATGTACTGCAATTATTCATTTCATCCCGCATAACTCTGCGAGGTAAAGCGAATATACAATCGATGGTTGGAATTAAATCCTTGCTCGCAACAAACGTATACATATACCACACCGTTTGCGATCATAGATAGTATTTAATACTTTCTCATTTTATAAATATCACTTATAAGTATTCCAAATATTCAAGACCGGGTCATTTCAAAGTATATCACGAGCAGTGAAGTCGGCAATATGGAGTATCGTGGAGCCAGGAGCGACCTCACGGGGGGCCCACGAATCCCTCGTCCATCACGACCCGCCGAATCTGTACGATTATTATACTCGATTATATTCGATTACGCTCGATAATCGATGAGCATTAAGTGAAATTAATAATCGAGTAATGGAGCGGGTCGTGCGCGTGCGCCGCCGCCCGTATTAGTAGCGAGTCGTGATCGCCGCTAAATAATGCCCCCAATAACAACGCGATTATTGCTAATACAACAATATCAGCCGAGGTTTATATCATACTCGCATTTGATAGGCTGCTGTCGGGGGATTTATTCCTTTACTAGATAACGGGCTCCAGATTGTAACTAAGTACGATGATTTTTCAAGTCGGCTATCTTCTATATTAAAGTACTTTCTGAATCCTATTAAATGGGGTTTAGATAGGAACTGTTAGTTAATACGTATTTGAGATGCATTAACATGCAATTACATATATGTATCGAATATATCATTTTATTCACATTCTGCTGAAAAATCAGCATGCATAATTGCGTATTTTCTTTATATAAAGCCACGTCTAATAGCTTATAAAACTCAAACATCATGGGCAGTGGTCAATAAGAGTATAAATAAATACTCATAAAGCCTTGCTGTTTGCTCACGCAATCGTTTTCATCATCCATACTCTAAGGATCATTAATTTATGTGCTCATAATAAAGGTTTCCTACTGTTATTTGCCGTTAATGTATCGGCAGGATCCATTGACTCTTCAAGCGTTACGTCATTTTGTAATATTGTACAGTTCTCACATTATGTTACATCAAAGTAAATTTATTTTAAGTATTTTTTTAAAGAATGAACAATGTTTGTTTTGTAATTATGAATTATCTTCTTCTTCTTATCGAATGAGAGTAGCCAACTCTGGTGTTGAGAGTTACTTAAGTCGCCTAAAGGTATCTGACATGGCTTGACGACATACGTACTATGACACACAGACGGGATCTAAAATTTAACGTGTTATCCGACCCACGGAAGCGTCCAAAACGAAATGCCACTTTTCGGTAACCCATCCAAGTACTGACCGCGTCGACTTTTGACGTCGACGTTGGTAATCGCATGCGATTGCCTCCGCTAGCTAAGCTACGGGCGCTCCATTATGAATTATAGTATTGTGTGTATTCAGCTTAATAATATCCTTTGCGCAGTCGCGTAAAAAGCTCCTTCTAGCAGAGTACGATAAGCATCACTTCAATATATTATTTACAGCTAAAGACTATCTCGGGTGTTATTCTACTCATCAGCCTTCATGTATGCCACTTTATTCATCCAAGCAGGGATTGACCACATTGACAGTTTCTTAATCTTAGTAATCGAGTTAATCTTCCAGAGTTGGCCACTCTCATTCGATAAGAAGAAGAAGTAATCGAGTGCAAACTTATATCTCTTAAAAATATTGTGAAGCTGACTGTATCCACTTATCCCCAGTAATAGTGCTACCATATTAGTCATGATTGTCCTACTTCAATTACGTACAAACTATTATTGGACACTGTGTCACTGGGCTCGGTCCGCACGGAATCAATTTTGACCATAGTTCAAAGTGACTTGACCCCAAGATCGTTTTTAACCTCGCCCGGTAATATTGTATTACATTTTATTGTCAGTATAGTTTAGTAATGCAGTAGCTGGAACTGATTATTGAAACAATCAAATTACAGTTATCGCGGTCATCTTGAGTGGAGCTTGTATTGATAGATGCTATTACATTTTATTGCAACCTTATGTTTCCAAGTGCATTATTAATATTTAATTAATAAAACTTTAATTGGATACTTTTACGTAGGTCCACTTGTACAATGACTTTTAAACACATTTTGCCATTTTTGAACAAGGACAATTTGTCACTGAATACTTCTAAAATTAATCAATCAAATTTGTTTGTTCTTGTGTTGTTTCTGTATTTGCCTGTAGATTGGTTAACTATTGCTGTTACAGAAAGCAAAAAAGGGGGAAAAAAACACTCAACTGTGCAATTTAAAACCACCGTACCTACATATCGATATTTCAATTAAAATTTCTCAGTTTGATGGCCTATCTTCCCACTTGACATTGGCAGAATTGCGAAGTTATATCTACGCAAAAGCCATACCTATTAAAAAAAAAAAAAACAAAAAAAAAATCAATCAAATTTTTATTCAATAAAAGATAGTGGATTGGACTCTCGATGTACAGTATTATGCAGTATACCTATAATTTTATGAATGTAGTAGGTACATGTCAAAATCAATGGAATGAAGTTCTCTAAGTATCCATAACATCAACATACGATGATATCCGGTCCACACAAGTTCAGTACCAAATTCGAGAGCTCTTATCACTAGTACAAATAAAAGAGAGAACAATGAAACGGTACCATTATACTCGTTACTTGTGACCGATCGGATTAAATGCTTTTACAACTTACGATTTAATATAAAAAAAATTATAAAATTAAGGTAGCTAGGTGAGTAAAGCTTTATAATACAGCACATTGTTAGTTAGTATATGCTAAGGATGTCAACATGTAAATTGCAACATAATTAATGGTAAAAAAGGTAAATGGGTTATAAACTGTTATAACTTATTATGCTTAACATCAGGCAGGCTGTAGTCAAACGTAAACCTATCCCACGTAAAAAAAAATAGCAATCGAAATTGTAAGAAAAAGTAAGTCACAATAACTGTCATTGTGAATAAAGAAACAGTAAAGTATAATGTAAACTAACAAAGCACCTCTTCCTTACGCTGGCTTCTTATGAGTAACTTAGTATCAAACTTTATAACTTTTTAAAGCCTTAGTAAAGCTTGAAATGATCGTGTGGTATAAAACTGATTGGCACGAGATGATCGTAAGGCGCGCGTGTGGCCCGCGAGTGTCCAACAATGAGCTCTGATATAAAGAAAATATTATTTATTTAAACTCACAATAAAATGCAGCTGTCGCTTCGCCGCCATCTTGTAATGTAGGTTACATTTTACGTACTTACGTTTATTATACTGTGTAGTTTTATGTTGGATGTGGTCATCTGTGATGTCTGAAGTACGTATTATAATATCATAGCGTGTTAGACAAAACAGTAAGCTTTTTGCTTTTTTCTTAAAGTTTTCTGTATTGTATGCAAAAACATCGTAATTTGATACTCAAATGTTATATAATAATAGATAATACATATAGCGAAAAATGAGATATATATATATATATATATGATGTTTAACATGAACCGCATAATTTGATAGGAGGCTATATTTCAACAACAAAAAAAGAAGACTTTATAACCTCCTTTTTTGAAGTCGGTTAACTAACAACGAAGCTTCGACCACAACAAACTATATTCTTACACTGTATGTACTCAAGTGAAGCTATAAAGAGACTTATACAACTTTTATCTACACTCGCGTAATTTACGACGATCGAAACAGCGTTCCAAAATAAAAGGAGACATTTTATTATGCCATCGAGATATATCTATAAAAAGTTTCAAAATATTTTTAATGCATGTCTGTATAGGCTGCTTAGAGATAGCGGGAATAGCGGATTACGTACTTAGGGATTTTATTATACCTGCATAGGAGGTCGTTGCTTACTGTAGGTAATCATGTGATTCCATATTCAGAGCAAAGCGAGAGCTATAAAATATGTATTTTGATATTACTTAATAAGCGCAAATTTAATAAGCGCAAAGTTTATACTTCAGTTGCAGTTCCTATAATACAATAAATAGGTTTTATATTAAAATACAAATAAATCTAATTAATTTATGAGAATGAAATCAACAGTGCCAAAAATTTGATATTTTTTTTCACATCGCTAAGTAATCAGAAAATGATTTTCTCTACATTCAACAAAAAGCATACCCGTAGCCGCTAATTTAAAATGTAAACTTTAAACAAAATACTCTACGTGCATCCTCACCAAAACAAAAAAGCCAAGTATGTCCAGCAAGCAAACAACAATTAAGTAAGTAATATTAATGAAGAACGCAGCGCACGCTCCGTAATGATTGGAGCGCGTATAAATCAGGCTTGTTCTGACACCGCCAGTATTGTACTCGATTAGTTGTACATCAATGGACACCGACCAGGTACTGGATAGGAAAACATGTTTGTAGAAACAAAATGCTTTCATAAACATACATTAATTTCGACTGAGTTCTCTGCTTAGGACACATTTGAAACCCAATTTTAAATCAACAATAAATTAGCCGTTAACCAAGTGAAATTATTTCTGGAATAGATCACCCAAGGTGATAAGGTCGCCCACTTGTACATTATTTTTAGTTTAAGTCCTTTTATTGTAATTCATTTATTTTGGTGTGCAATAAAGATATATTGTATTGTATTGTAATTATTTCTAAAGTTACACAATGAAAACAGTTTCAGTAGCCAAAAAGCTTTCGCAAATCATTTGAATCGAACTCAATTGTTCAAGTTTAACATACAACAACAAAAACCACACACAAAACTAGTGCTCAATCGGCAGATCATTTCTGAAAGCGTTCTCTTCCAGCCAACCCAGAGGCCTTAGAGGAAATGACAGTAAAATAAAATAAAAATTGTCTTTTTATATTCTACCTCCTGATGTACCAAGACATTTATATCAGACACCTTATGACGAGCAAAACTCTTGAGAAAAAACTTGCCAGCTCGTATTCTACAAAATGTTAAAACGGGGTGCTATTTATCATTTGTAATCAAACCGTGTCAGTGGAGAGTTGATTAAGCGTTTATATTATCCGAGATTGCAGAGACGCTGACATCACCCTAGATTTACATACTCTACAGCTCCTCTACTAAGCTCTACAGCACTGATAAAAATACTTGCTGCTTACTTTTTATTTACCTTTAAGTGACATGTTTAACATGAAGTCTGATAATGTTATATCTACCATCTTATATTTGTAATAAGTATTCTTATGAGATATTGTAGAGCACTGCATTGAATTTATATGCTATAGATGTATGTATAAAAAAGTTAAAGTTTTTGTAATAAATATGTTTATGTTTACATTAAAACTAGAATATCACAAAATAAAGTCAAAATTCAAATTCTAATTCTAATAAACACTTTATGGGACACTAAACACAATAGTAAACAAGAAAAAATAACTAGTTTAATTCTACAGATAGTGGCCTTATCGCTGAATACCTAATCTTCCAGGCAACCCCAGAAAAACATAACAAACAACTGTATTAGTTTTTTTTTATCTACAAGTAAAAGTTAAATCCTTTGGGATAGCGACGCTTATGTATTATACATATAAAAATATATATGTAGCAATTAAATGCATAAATAATTAAGTATTCTTAATACCACTAATATTTACAATGTTACAAAATCGGGAAACTTTGCGCGCCATTAAAATCGCACGTTCACCTGTCTTCAAAGAAGTTTTATATAATTTTATTGCCATTAAAGTGCGATAAAAATTCACATCTCTTCCGTTTATTAGAGACTAATTTAAAATTTCAATGACCGGTCTTACAGTACTTGAGCTCTCGTGTAATGTATGTAATGTATTATCACTGATCAATCTACTTATGACATGTTGTATAGTTATCATCTCTCATTTAATAATACCTAATACATAGAAGTATGCTTGATAAAAGAAAAACCTTATTTTGAGCGTCTGCGCATCTATTACGTACATAATAATACCTATATATATGAAAAAATATAACGTAAGATTGTATGTAGTAGGTATGTGGTTATATGTTATGCGTAGCTTAAATCGGTTAGCCACAAAAGTTACCAAAAAAACAATACCTAAATTAGTTTAATACAATTGTAATATTATTACATTTTTACTGGACACTCATTTAACAATATTCTTTAAACTGAATAACTTAATTTATTAATTACGTCAGAAGCCCTTACAGTATTACGGAAATTAAACACGTCACAATATAAGAAGTAGAATTGGCATTTGAGAACCGCTCATAAACACAAACATTAATTTAATAACTGTCATTTATCTCAGTAGAAGGATTCGAATTATATTATAATTTCGACTGCTCCGTTAGCTTAGTTGGTAGTGGCTCTGCCTTCTAATCTAGGGGTGCGGGTTCGATTCCTGCATAACACAAGTAATTATGAATATTAAAATTTGTAATTACTTGTGTTGAGTCTGGTCGTTTCTATGCATAATAAGTATGTATTTACAAAAGAAAAGTATATATGTATTATATCCGTTATCTGGTACCCATGATACAAGCGTCAGCTTAGTATGGGGCTAGATGGCGCTGTCGGCGCTGATATGTCCTGAAATATTTATTTATTTCATTAATTTAAACTAGCTACGAAACAATGCTATGGGCTAAATTAGTAGTTGCAAACATTGAATTGATATTTACGAAATTTGCTTTCTCTTGCGTAGTTTAACCCTACGAAATATAAAAGATAGGCTAGGATAGATAGGTAACAAAATGGTTTGGCTTTGTGAATCGTAACAAAAATAAGATTATAAGTACATTGAATTAAAGCCATCTTATTATAGTTCTAGACTAAGCTGAATGTGAATACAGTAGGGCTAAGATGGCTAGTAACAACATTGCATGGCCCCACCTGCAATCATATGCCTGTCATAACACCCTTCAATGTCGCAAAACGATATTTTATAATCGCAACTCCTGTTACAAAGCAATTTACATACGAGCCGAGGTAACCATTTTTGAGAAAAAGAGTTTCTCATATTAATTTGGTCAGGAGACAGATTGTCTAAAAATTTTACCTTATTCTTTCAGAAGTAAATAATATTATCAAAGACCAAGCTATATTGAATTTGAACAAAAACTGCTAAGTCCAGAGTTTATAATGATTTGATAAACAGACTCACGCAGACGGTCCAACCATACAAGGGTTGCAGCCTCAATTTTTATTTAATCACAAGTCCCATACCTCTATAAAAGGACGATGCAAAAGATCCGCTACACAAGAGGAGTGTCAGTTGATCCATTCAAGTCCCAGGCTATAATTATTGGCGCAAGATTTTCATAACTTGTCCTTAACGTCGGAAGAATGAGAGATATCTCAAACGTCGTGTGTTGTCTCTTAATTACACGGTGCTGCGAGCTGTAATAGAATTTAATTTGCTTTTGATACAGCTTTGACGCTCACAGAACGAGTTCTTTGTATACTCTGACTGTTGAGACAGACAACAAAATTTACAGGAAATTGCCTCGTTTTAAAATGTAAATTGCAAAGTTGCTTCACTTTTATTCGATGTTACGTTCTATGTTATGTTTCAAGTTATCACTGAGGAAACAGTTGTAAACAGATAATATTTAAATCTTTACTTATAAGTTCACCACACCACATACCACATATTATATAAAAATCACTGTACTTAGTAATTAAACCATTTTAGAGGCCCTTAGGGCGGCTTCAAAACTTTCGACAGTTGGCCACTCTCATACAAATTAATTACCAAAAACATAATTGTAATCAATTGAGTTCAAGGCTGAGGTCTTGATGTGTGGTCTCATAACTAATGCAATAACAATAACATGTACTGGCAACAGTGTAGTCTGATCGTATCGCGTGCGCCGCTGCTACTGCACTAAAATACAGATCAAAAACTGCTGAGTTAGGACATCCATCAATATAATAAAAGGAAATAAAGTTCTGATGATAGGTATGTGCCTCACTGCAGTGAAGATACGATATACAGAACATAAATATACAATTGCATACAATAAGTATCTTGTGGAAATTAAATACAAAACAAAACTTTAATTTAACTTTATTTATGAAGCCACATAACTTTAAAGTTTGCAAGGGATAGAGAAATATGAATTACAATGATAGCCGAGAAAAAAAAATTCAATTTTTATGACATAACTTTTTTAATAACTTGAATGGAAATAATTGTGCAACTTTTCTGGAAACTATTGTTTTTCTTACATCCTACAGTCATTTGACTACTAAGTGACTAGAAGCAATACGAACTAGCAAGATCTACATCCCAAGGTGGAGCATGCCTGTAATGGATTATAACTTTGGAACACATAGTTGCAAGGCGACAGATTTTATATTTAGTGTGGTAGCTAGGCTGCAGGTAACAGAAATACACTATCACCGAGTACTTTAAAATGTATTTAATATTTTCGTTCAATGTTCCCTGCGGAATATGTATAATATTGCGATCTTTGAAGCGAGAGTGAATCAGTTCTTACTGAGTAAGCACGCTACATCCTAGACCGTAATGATTGCTTACCATCAGGCGAATAACGATGAAGTGAAAACCCATTCCTTGTTAAAAAAAAATGTCATTCGCGTTTCTCCCAGTATGTCACGAGCCCAGCCCAGCAAGCGGCTTGTTGCGTACTGTGCCGCCGATGATACATTATTTTTATGACAATAAATCGTTGCAAGTAAACCACCTCCCGCGCCGGTGGGCTTGCTCCTGGATGTTACACAAGTTATGAAATTTTAGTACAGCTTGATCAACTTGACCTGGATTTATATGAATGTATTGAATTGTTGATAATTTTATATATTCTGCAAATACTGAAGTCATTCAGTACGTACTTATTATAATTATATCATAATATTATCATCATATCTTCACTGAAATTTTTGTTATTATGATTCTCACAATTAGAAGTCTTTTTTATAACCATTTCATTACATTATTACTAACACATTCATTCACAACATTTACAATCAGTTTTCATATACAAGTACAAATTTTGCATGTGACGTTTCTAATAAACCGATCATAAAATCTCATTACGCCTTAGCAAATGTTCAGCCAGAAAATGTCCTTGACTCATGTTGAGGGAAACAAAGGTGGAACGACAAAAAAAAAATACGTACTTATTCATATAAGTACTCAACCGACACGCCAGTGCTTGCGAGAATGAACACATCATCAGAATTTGGTTGAATTTTCTTAAATAAAACGTAGCGCCGTTATCAATACACGCATCCCGATAAAAAATCATGAATTCCCAATCGTTTATTTATTATCGAATGATCCGATAAAATCTATCGGTTGCATACATAAAGATATAACTACGGGACACGTTAACTGGATATGAGCGTTCGGCGCTGAGATAGCGCTCATAAAAACTAATAGTCCTTGACACGAGTGTTTCAATTTGGCTTTTAATTAGCAGGTCAATACGACGGCCGACGCTTCTCAGCGGAGATACATTCATGAATCGATAATTAACTTCCAAAATCGATAATTAGTTCCAATCGCTCTCAGATAACGAAACAAAGAACGAGAATATAGCCCCATTAAAAAGCTCATAGATAAGGCAGCCAGCTTTCGCTACGCCCATGATCGAATAATCTTAAGAGGTTATCAATATTCATTTCAAAATTAATCATCTTCATCAATAAAATTTTGTAACACGACGATAACGCCCAAAACTACTAAACTGTATAATTATTACAAAACGTTCAATCATAATATAACAAACCGAGAAAAAATTGAAGTTCGGATTAAAACATGTTCCATGTAGTCGTTTGATAGGAGAGACACAATTACTACAGTCCATAACGCCGAATTCTCTTAATCAAATGTCAGATTTAGTGAAATTCGTTTTAATGATAGTATTCGTGCGCTAAGCCTGTTTGATTAATAGTTCCACAGAGATATAGGAGTTGAATGTGTAGATATAATTGAACGAGCACGTGCCTTCCGACCACCCAAAGTAGAAATTAGTGGAACTAATGGTATGCTCTTAACTATTCATAATGTAGCTGCAAATCAATGACTCCGGACAACTCCGAAATATTTATTTGAAAAATGCTCAAAAATGTGTAAGTGTGAATCTGTTGCAGACAGATGAAATATTATAAATGCTTATGAATATGAGGGGACATATATTTTGTAAGTATTTTATGTACAAGTATGTATGTTACGGCTTACGGCTAATACCCGAAGTGCGCCTACACCTACTTTTAGCCGGTTAGAACTAGGTGTAACCACTTAGTCTTGGTTAAACCCCGAATCGAGACATGTTTTGAAAGAAGTTGGCTCCTCCTAGCTTCGCTCGTCGTCGCATGTGCGTGGTAGAAAGCAACCTAACGAACCTAATCTAAATTCTGTCACAGACAAGTGACTTCGAGTCCAACACTTGCACTACAAAAGGACTTGAGACCTAGTTTTACCCAAAAACAATCGGCTCGTACTAGGTTTAACCAAGAGTAAGTGGCTACACCTAGTTCTAACCGGCTAAAACTAGGTGTAGCCGCGCTTCGGGTATTAGCCGTAACATGTACATGAAATACTTGTTTGTATTCGTTACGTCCCCAAACATTCATTAATATAACCCAAAATAATGTACCTGCGAATGTGTATATAATGTAATGCGAGTATGTACCTTGTAGTTTTGTCGTAAGACTACATACGAGTAAAATTTAAGCTATATGAGCTCCCTGGAAATAAATTTTGTTTCTGTATTTTTACTACGAATCAACTAATCTTAATGTAGCCTAGATTCTTGTTTATAAAGTAACGCAGATTATAAACTAAAAAAATATTGTATTTCAGTGCATGAATTTTCTTTAAATACTCTAAAAAATATAGTAACTTTTTAAAACTTATACCTAAGTGCGAAGAAATAAGTAAATGCATAGTGCGCACGCGCACGGGAGCGCTATCGGTCCATCAGAGTGATTTACCGGCGTGGGGCCGCGCACGACGCACGACACAACACACTTTTACATAAATCTACCGAAATAAATTAAAAGATAGAAGCAACCGTCTCGAGGGACCACAAACTGTGAATCAATTTGTGATTTGCATGAAAAATACAAAATCTAACCGACGGCTATCGCTGACTACCGGTTCGTTACCGAGCCGATGCCGTCAAGCTTCCGAAGAGGCCATTGAGAAGTCACGGGGTTAGAAAAGCGCAGTCAGATAGCACTGTTAACAGAATAAACACACTTAAAGGAGCCAGTGGCATAAACCTTACAATAACACGTCCATTGGTAAAAGGCGACTCACCCAGGAAGCATTAAAGTAAAATCACAATTCATTAGTTGGTCATTGAGCACGCGAGCGGGCCCTGACGGACCATTACTCGGGATGACGGCGCGCGTGCCCGAGGATACCCAGCCACCAGCGCGCGGAGACCCCTCGACCACTTCCCCGCCGGGACAACACGCCAAAACATCAGGGCTCAGTCTCCAATGGAAACGCAACGCCCGCCGCCGCCTTTAAATAGGAAACGACACGTTTATCCAATTAGAAATTCACCATATCTTTGTGATAGTTGAAGAGGAAATTTGAGCAATCAACTTGCAGAGCGCCTCGGCGCGGCGTTCCTATCACAGTTTATTCAATTGAGCTCGTAATGAAGTTATGCGAGCTATGAACAGTATGAAATAAGCATCGTGTTTAGAACGCTGACCGAATACATGACGACTCGCTCAATGGAAGGTGATTTGGATGTGTCAAAATTGAATTTCTTTGAATCATCTCGTCATTATTGGGAATCGCTACTGTATTATAGATCAATCAAACATTCCAGTGCTGACAATCTGTACATCAATCACGAAACCAGTCACATTTTATTCTTTGGACGTTTTCCATAACATATCCCACGTGTATAAAATGTACAGTATTAATAATGTAGTGTCCAGGTAAGTACTACAATTTGTGCGTAAAACATTTACTGTACCTCCTGCTAGTAAACAACAAAATACAATACAGCCTCGGGAGACTGAGCGATACGCAAAAATAGATACCGCAGGCAAAAGACTTATGGTACAGTAATAAGATAAGTATGACCCCAATACTGCATCCAAAACGAACTGACCACTTTGAAATATTACTTCCCATTCTAAAATAGTAGACAAATTTACTGAGGCGAGTGTACAAAGCAGGGCCTGAGAACAAGTTGTTATTACAAGGTGTTGAACCTGCTTTTCTGATTTATTATCGCATGGTATTTGCAATGATCAATGTTGTTTAGAGGTGTCTCTTTGTTGCGGGCGTATCTGCGATAATTACGAAACATACTGGAATAATAGCCGGCATAATTCATCGCAAGAACTTAACCGAACAGGCCTATTGAATTCGTTTCAATATGATTTGCTAGACATGGAGGCAAGTTTTAGTAAAGTTATGTCTTTACCTATATCTCAAGGAATATGCATGCCATATAAACAAGCTTGCAAGTGGTGGTTGTTTTTTCCTTCTGACACTAACTTTTTAAGGTAAATTTGGAATGCAGTATAATGGATACATCAACGTTTTGATCAACACAGCTACATGAGCTGTTTATGTCTCATATTAGCACGGGCTATAATTAATGTAGAATGTTTTTAGTACGGAGTACAAATATTTTCCTAAAGAAGAAGTTACATGCACAGGAGCAGAGTCAAAGCTCGGAGTGCGGCGGCGCGGGCGCATGTGTCGCGTGGCGCGGTCGTGCGCCGCCGATTGATACGCCGAGTTAGCGACCTCACTCGCCGCTCTGACCTCATTCATAAATCCTCATTTACACTCCATTCAGCGACCCCGAAGCACCCGTACATAAATCTTCTCTCATTTAAAATAACATCATCAAACTCTGCAACGCGTGATTATGTTGACATTGCATTTGACTTATAGAACCGTAAAAGCTTCATCGAACGCATTTGAAACTACTTATCGTAAAATATTGACTTCAAATGTGGATATGCGATTACGCAACGAAGTAAATCTAGGCCGAGAAGATCGCGGCCGCATACCGGCGAGATAAGCTCCGACATGCGACAACCACTCCAAATTAATATATCCTGGCTCGCGCCGAGATTCCTAATATTATATTTAGACATGACATGCGCTCGTTTGTATCAATTGGTCCCGTCTGCCTCACTGATATACGGCCGACGCTACTTTAGAACAATGATGGCACAAATTGCGCTATTACGCGCTTTAGCAGTGCCCCGCGACCCGCGCCCCGCCGACCTCTGACTCCGTAATTGACAAATTAGCCTGCAGTGATACGCTTGCATGCGCAATCCACGATACAATCACGGCGACACGCGGTGCTCCGGTCAGCAGCGGCCTACGCGCCAGTTCCGCCGTCTGACCACTGCCGAGACAAATGGCCGCACAAACGATTCTCGTGTCCCGGACCGTAGATTACAATACTCATTAATAACTTCTTGTGCGGCGTCGCTCACTCTTAACACAAATCGGTCTAATGAGTGGATTCCATGAAAGCCTTTTAATTTCCCATTTGGTGCGGCCACCTCCGATATCTGGCACTGTTATTAATACGGGGCCGGCGCTGTGTGGTGGCCGGTGGCGGCGCTCCCGACAGCCCCGATTACTCTCGCCAGCGGACTATCGCGGGCGCTCTCCGCAACTTATCTCTCGCTATTAATTACGCTCAGATATTCAAGGGACAAGTTTAATGCGACCGCTTCATTTGTTGGTAAGCCGGGAGTGCCATATCGATGTCGCTTTAGGCGCGATAACTTTGTAGTACCGCGACCCGCCAGACGGCGTGACAGAGCCCTGTTTGACACGTTTCGCTGGTGGCAGGCAACGGTTCCTCTGATATATTCATAGCACGTAAGATGCAGCTAGGAGCGGAGCTCGCGTTTAACACCGATAGTGATCTCGCGATCAGGTGCGTTTTGCAAGCGGTACCGGTGTCGGCGGCCGCCGCCGCGCCGCGGTAGATCGCCGATGCAATTACAGTTTCTATTCATAAAAGAATCGGAATCAGATCAGATGCAGCCGCGGGCTGCGCCAGTTTATGCTTAATAACACCCCACCGTGAATATTGACTGCTACAAATTAAAGGAAACTAGTATCGCGCTCTATTTAAATTACTGTTTTCGCGTTATTTATTGCCGTTCAAGCTTAGACTTTTTAAAGATGGATAGATATAGAAATTAACTGTACCCAACCGTATTAAATCTGTACATAGATAGCGAATTACTTATACCTTAATAATTGAATAGTAGAAGACTATGAGGTACATACTTTTATTCTTATTGCAAAATTATCATACACATTAGATCACAATTCTATGAGTACCTACCACCCAAGACAAACAAATATTATAAATCAAATAAGTAGGTACCTTCAAATATAATGTACGTTTATAGGAAAACGTCACAAGTAGGAAAAACGTATAAACACAATACCAAGCTGTGTCGTATCTCAAACTACACAATGAACTAACTAACAGTTAATCTCTCAAGAAATGATTTATCGTATTATTCCGACCATATTTTAAACCGGCCAATAAACAAAACTATGAAACCGGCTAAAGCAGGACTTAATTATTCCGTCATTGGCGGGAATTAAAATCAAATTGAATTGAATTTATTGACACTTGAGATTTGTATTAAACGTTCATTGCGTCAGTGTTCCCCGATTGGAATTCGTTTTCGCCTTCTACGGCTATCGATCGTGATTACCCTGTCTTCATTAGTAATTTATTTGGTATTTTTATCCTTTGCCAAACTTAGTTCCTAATTATACCTTTTTGTGTATTTATAAAATAAAAGTGCACGAATTACTTAGACTCTCAAGAGCAGCTACTACCAAAGACAAAATGTCTGATTAAAAATAAACGGCACATAGGGTTATGAAATTACATAGAAACAATACAGTAAGATTCTGCTCATATGCATTACAATAATCTAGTTAGTGCAGATGCGCCCACCTCAACTACGACAAGACGACATGAAACTATTCCCCATGAGGAATCTCTATGAGATCCTCTCCAGCCATAACTCAGCAGATAACAGCCGCACCCGCCAACCTGTTGACGACAAATAACACAGATAATACAGCGGCCACCTAAACGAACCTATCTCCCGTCCGATAAATATTTAATAATTATTTACATATATGTTTTTATCAGATGCATGGAGCGCGTGCGCTGCCCGCTAACATCATGTCGGCAGAGCCGTTTATTACACTCATTTATTTTGGCGTCTGGTTACGACAACTATGAATATTTTGGATTTCGTTTCCGTACATTCCAGTAGCTGTTTTCGACTCATATTTTACCTTAAACTTGGAACATGTGATAGTAGAAAAGATTCGTTCACGATTTGAGATTTGATGATTTTGAGGTTCATATAAACTTAAAACCTTCCATTAAATTATTATTCGAATCATTGTATGTAAAGAAACATCTACAAATTGTGTTTTTCTTTATGATAATATTATAAATACATGAACTGAAAATTTGCTCACCTTAGTCGCTTTGTTGATCGATACAATTAAATAGCTTTTCACAACGTAATGTAGATTCGTATAATTAATCAAAAAAACAATCATATGAGCTCAAAATAACTAAATGTTTCCGGCTTAGTTAACTACTGTGTCAGTTTCATTTCAAGTAGCTAACAAGTTTCATTTCAAGTATGTATTTTTATTCATGTCACATCAGCATTAACTGCACACATCAGACTGCTGTGTCAAAATCCAAAAATCTATATATCTCAAACAAATTGTACCTTGTAATTATGTTTTACCCAGTCCTTGACTTTTTTTAACACTTGTCGTTAAAGTGTGCTTTCGTGTTGGTATGAGGCAATATGAAACCCAATATGCTGTTTATGATTGACCTTATCGAAACCATTCCTATCTTTCTACCTTAATAAACTCAGTAGATTTAATAGCTTGCCTTCTAATTTGTAATAATAAGCTTCATATTTTATAGATATTGAAACGTGACATAAACATAATTACATATGGATATTTACAAATTCCAAAGCAGATATTTTTCCATTTAGACCCATTTAGGTAATTTACTCGAAGCAATTAGTGAAAAATGCAAAGTTGATTCCAATCAAGGTATAACTAGATGAATTACGACTCGTATTTCTCAGTAACTCCGAGATTATCTCCTTATTTGAACAGTTATTTTACCAAGATTCTCTCGCTACGCAGAAGTCAATTGCTTGCCAAATAATTCCTACTCATTGCTAGAACTCGCATATCATATTACATCAAAGTTGCACGTAGTTACATTTGCAAAGTACGAAAATAACACAGATGCAAATTCATAATATTTCTATCTCACAGCCGTCAACGTTTATGATATATTTTAGCATGAAAATAAGTTAATTGGGCCCAGATAGAGGTGCAGAAATCAAAAGGCTGCATAACCCGGGCAGGTAACTAGCATAGCGCCGCCTCGGGATATATCGATGTCTCAATCAAGCATCATTAAAGGACAACGTTACAAATTGCATTCCAGCGAGCCAATTAATGTATAGTTATTTATACGTCGGTATCACAACGGGCAGCAGACAGGTTGTCCTATCAATATCAATCGTTTGACAAGTGTATTACATACCTGACAAGCAACGTCACTTGAAACGTGCCGCAGCGCAGGCGCCGCGCGGCATGACAGGACATTAGTGCCATAGCTACGAGAAAAAAACGCAATACAATCTATGTTAATAGCGATCCTTTTAAGAACAAAATATGACAAGAAAATTACACAAAAACATAATCTCGATTAATAAACCTAAGTGCCCATAAAAAGCAATAGAAACTTCATTGCAAATAAAGCTAACGAGGCACTAAAGAAACTGCAAAATACATTAAATAATATGAAAGACAAATTCTAATACGACACCGAAGATGTTTATGCAAATGAGCACCGTAAAGAGTGCGATTTCTGATATTTGCTGGGAGTTTGTTTGGATTTGCGTATTTTCATGAGCAGACGCGCAGTTACTTCACACTGTTTATTATAAACAAGTATCCATTAAGGTGCGTTCTCACATTACGCTGCATTTACCTCCCAGCCTCATCATACAACGACACGGCAATGATCCTCTGATGCCAGCCCAGTACAATGCAACTCCTACAGATACATAAAATAGATATCTAACCACTACTAGTGTATAAAATGCGCTGCCGCTGTATGAACATTTACCATAACTATTTTATTTATCTAAATCTGTTGGGACTTTTCTTTTTAAAGTTAAAATATTTAATATTTTACACCTTCGTTAATTGTGCATTTTACCTAAAAGCGATTCAAAACGTTAACGTCCTAATGATAACTCTACCTACGCAAGTTGTCATATCGCACAATTATGTACAATGCAGACAATTTCAAACATAAACAGTGCTGTTAGATATCCGATATCTACACAGACTTTACCTAAAAGACATTAAATTAGTTGTCCCTTAATCTCAACAGTTCCAATTTTGTATTAAAATCTAGCATACAAATTGTACATTGTGTGACAATTATCTGAGCAGAATGTTTGCTCGTTATCTGAACAAACTACAAACCCGTCCTGAAGCAAGTCCACTACCAAGCACCTTTACTTATTTGGCCAAATTGCACGGAATAGACCAGTTACAGTGTAAACAAGTGAATCACATAAGAATCATGTGTTGAAGTAAAATGTATCATTGGTTAATTAACATCATTAATTATTAAGATTACATAATAGTTTTACTCTTTCAGCACCCAAAAATATAGTCTAAGAGCAAACATTTAAAACGAATTAGCAGCTTTACAATTCAGGCCCTTAGGGCGGTTTGAATACTCTCGACACCAGAGTTGGCCACTCTTATTCGATAAGAAAAAGAATCTTTTCATGATTAAAAAGCATTATTATTAAGACTGTCAAAACATTTTGTATCCATTCATTATGTATGATGCATAATCTACTATTAATGCTTCCATGAAAACATTTCCTTCACCGTTTCCCATGGTAGGGTCACCGGCAAAAGCCCCAGCGGTCACCACTCAGCCCGATCTCACTTAACGTCATAAATAACTTTGTCAATCTGCTAACTTAATAGCATAATTTATCCGCAGGACAACATAACGAGCAATGGCGATAATAAAGCAGAAAAGCCACGAGGTGATAATAGCCATCCGTAAATAATGATTCCTGATTGGCCACACCTCACCCGGGGTCGGGCCGTTACCGTCGCTGGCACAACAGTAACCGCGGTATCGCGCCAAATAATACAATATGCGGTATCAGCCGAGCTCGCTACACGGGCCTGACCTCGCCAGAATGCAATCAGAGGCTAATTAACGCAACTCGGACACGGCGCAGCGAGGATGTACCGATTACACCGCGCGCCCATTAAGGAACAACAATCACATCACAAACAAGGAATACACTAGATTAGTTCCACGGGCGCTTTATGCGGCCACTACAGTTAGATATGCATCTTAATGAAATACGAGTATTGCGTGGCTCGATGCTGAAATTCGATAACGCTCGGTTTGGTCTAGGCTCGATTGGAGTCTCGTTTTGATAATACACTTGTTTACTAGCCGGCGGTGTCTCGTAAACGGGTCCGCGGTAGTTGCAAAGTGACAGGCTCTGGGACCGTTATTTTCTTGCATTGGCGTGTCAGGGCGCTCGCGCGCACCGCGGCCGGCGGGAGCAGCTCGCAGCGCCGTGTGTCGATGCGGGCCCGCGATAGCCTCGCTCGACCACCACCATTTATTCATGCTGCAATAAATTCAAATTACTGGATTAACAATAGTACGGATACCATCTTTCTAAGCTATAATCGCAGCGGCCGATATCGGCGACATAAGCCACGTTCAACTCCGACATGCTCGCCGTCTCTAATTCCGACACAATTAGCCGAGCCTTTATAATCGCCAGTTTGCGCACTAGCGCCGCTGAAATCTTTCAGTTTAACGGCGGTAGTTAAAATCTAACGAGGCCATAATAATCTAGATACGGCTTATGACAGAGTCGTAAATAAGTCTCGCGGTCGTAGTAAAACCGGCCGGTGTGAAATTGAATCTAATTTTAATAAGCACGATTTACACAAAACATCGGTATCAACAAACGTCGGGCGCAGCGGAGAGGCCGCGGCGCACATGAGCGTCGCCGCGATACGGCGCAATGAAATCCAACACCGCGACGAATCGAACGCTGTCCTGTCGCCTTTGAAATTTCTGCAATATTTCGCCCTTTTCACGCTGATATCCTCGGCCGTGTCTAACCGCCGGACATGAAACACAATATCGCCGAGTGAGCTCCATAATTTATACGCACCGTACAGCGCGCCAGATATTAGTGGAGCCGAGTGTAATCTTAAATTACGACTCGTGTTGCCATTAAAAAGCGAGCTTCAAGGTTTTGTGGAATTTTTAGTAAATTTTGGGGAATGTGGAGCGATTGGCGTCGTATTTTGGGCTTGGGATTATGTCACATGGCGTCAATTAATAGATTGCGTGCGATCAGTGTGCGTGTGCGCATGACATGTGGCCTGCGTCGGGCTGGGAGCTTCAACGAGTTCTGAGAGCTACTTGCACGCTAACTGACCACTAACCTGTGGCGTTACTACGTTTTAATTGGGATCCGGCGACAGCGATTGAC
Organism: Macaria liturata; assembly: GCA_964023185.1. Classification (NCBI taxonomy): domain Eukaryota; kingdom Metazoa; phylum Arthropoda; class Insecta; order Lepidoptera; family Geometridae; genus Macaria; species Macaria liturata. The sequence goes on along the minus strand of OZ026815.1, from coordinate 7,803,685 downwards.
ACGAGACGCCCACAATCTGCGCGTTCAAACTGCTATAAAATTTAACCTTCGTCGTTTAATCGCTTAATTAATTTGATTCAACTGCTTACAATATTTATAGGAGACAATGGTCTACGATGGAATTATACTTTCAATAAACTCAAGTAGTTTAAAAAGCAAGTTTTCTTTCGGTTGTATCAGTCAAAGCTTGTTACAAGACAATAAACGAAGTAGCAATTGCTTTGTGTTGCAGTTGACGACAGTGGAATATGATCAATCAATCGCTGTCAGCGATGATCTACATAGAATGACTGGTTCCGTTGACGTTATCTATGTTCTGAATGGGGACGGTCTATGATGCATTCCCTTATTTGACGGAGTGTTTATTTTTGTAGAATATAAACGTGAAATTAAAATTTGTTTATAATTTCTGTTTTATTTTCTTTTTGTTTGTACTACTCGGCTGCAAAATTTGTTTGCACAAAATATTGTTTGTAAAATAACGTGAACTTGACGTTTACTTCGAATATAACTTAATCTCTTGTTAATTGTTATCAGAACTCAATAATAAGCAACATTTCCTTGTTGTAATTATCTGTTATTTTTATGATTTGCGCGAAAAACACTCCAGATTACTATTCATAGATTTCTCCGATTTTTATCGTAAATAAGTCGTTATGGTATTAATATATTGTTATTTTTGCTTTGAGCGCAACACGAGTAATGGTTGAAAAGGTTTTATCGCCAACACAATACTCCACGGAAAACATTGTTGCATTCCTATTGAGTCGGCGATTAGGTAAATTTACTCACTAAAAATACTCGAATCCGAGACTTGGCGACAGTCCAGACCGAAATTAAGAACACCTACAACGCAATTGTTTTCTTGGGAAACAACCAGTTGACCACGCATTGTACGACTATGCCTAGTTATTATCTGTGCGAGCGAGCTTAACGCAAATATTTATGATTATTTTTTGTTTAAAAACATACTAAAGTAAAGTTTTATATTGTGCTATTTTCAGGGTAATTTTCGACATAAGATAAAATTTTTAGCTGCTATGTATGACCATGTAATACACAACAACAAGACCGAAATAAATAAAATTACGCTAAATAAAACGAATGAAAGCAGTAGAAATAAAATATTTCAATTAAATTGATTTTTTAGAACTTTATGAGGTTATTGATAGATATAGCATACAGTACAAGTTTCTTGCAAAAAAATCTAAATTCTCAAGAAAATGTAGGACAATTTGGGTGATATATTAAAAATAAATCATCATACCTACTACTACTATGCGATCCATAATTCAGTAGCCAAAAGAAATAAAACCAAGCGTAATACTCGTAATAGTGACTAGAAAGTTTAATTACGCACTAGTTGACGTCCAATACAAATATTTCCAGAATATTAAAAAAGGTTTTCTAGAAAACATTAATGGCAATGTGGGTTCACCTGAATGAAACAGATTTCTTTTGATCATCGACTGCTCATGAAAAAGTGGAACAGAAATTGTAAACCGAACAACAAGTCTAATTAATTATGTTTCATCATAACCTACGCACAGCCTAATGTAATGTGCTTAATCACCTGACAAAACTTGGGAGAACTCTTTGATTTGTAGACAGACGACGTTGTGTCTATTGCAAACAACTTTTTCTGAAATTGTAAAAAGGTTTACACAATAAATTGTAAACACTACTACCTACCTGCTGCCTACAAGCAAACTGACCACCATCAATTTGTTTTATGTGTAACAGTTAATTAGATTATGAAGCAGAAAATTCAGATGAAGAAGCAAATGTTGTTATTAATTTGCACGAATCAATGTACGTAGATAATATCTACTTTGATCATTTTAGTGAAATATGAGTCAAATAAAAATATACTCACTGATATTTATTGAACCAACAAGCACAGGCTCTCTTCGTGTCCGCCAGTCTCGGGTGATCCAGCGATTTATGCGGCGTCCTCCATAATGGTCACATTAATGGAAATTGACACCATCGCAGGTCTCGTGGGAGACTCAGGCTCGCCGTGGAATATAATATTAACGGCAATCATGATGTAATAATCTCGTCCTCACACGTTGAAAAGGCACCTCTTGCTCTTCGATTACGACGCTAAGTGACAATAATTAATTGTCGATGGCATCGTCTCTCGATTACTCCAACTGGCTTATAATTTAATACGTCCGTTAGCCACTACGTTCGAACATTATTATTTTATAACTTTCATCTGTCGACATAGAAATGCTGTTAGTGAGCCGCGTTTGACATTTATTTTAATTTAATTTGGAAGCTCTTGACTTTCAATATTCTCCGCTTACCTACTCACATAATATCGTCCAGAATCGATCACTCAGTATAACATTTAAATGTAAATTAGTTTGAATTATTGTGTTACTTTAATTTATATCGGTACGTACCAACATATTTTACTTTGACCAGTTGAATGATAAAGAATAACTATAATGTTTTATGAAATCAAAGTATCAAACCTAGCGATGCCATCTTGATCCGGTATTTGAATAAACCTCCTTGCAAGCCGGATCGAGCCCAGATTTCCAGGGTCCGATGACGCCTTGTTTCATACTTCCACACAATGCTTTATCCCATTACTTATACAAATGAATGGACAGTTGGCGAGTCGAGTCTGATTCTGCGATCCCACAATGGGAGGCCATCTCTGGCCTCGTTATGTTTGCAAAACATCGCTTTCTCTGAAGATCTGCGCGAATGCTATTATTCCATTATAGGCATCATTACAACGATATGAGTTACCGCAACGTGTTCGGACAGAAAGCCGAACTGTCTCCCTTAGATTATTTATTGGCATATAATGGCTTCTAATGGGAGGCTATTGAATCTGCCACCTGGATCTCTTTTATTTCACAGGCCGCTGGGGGCGGGTTCGTCTCGGCCTCGGACGTATTGTGAATATTCATAACGCGAGACGTTCGGACCGGCGCTTTAATTGATACTCGCCGAGTTGTGGTAGTGCACGCACACTACCCGCACCTATGGACAACCAAGTAATTGCTCGTTAAGCCTCGAACCCTCGATTGTTTCTTGATTATGAAAATAAAAAAGCTCTTCTGTGAGAATTGAAAAGATCCTTGACAAACGATTCTGTACGCGCCATGCTGTTATTATTTCGCAACAAATGAACGCATATCAAAATTTAATGTGCATATTCATAAGATATAATAGTCGTATAATAAATCGATATTCTCGAGACCAAGTCGATCAGTCCGTATTGTGTATTATCCGTATAAGGCAAAGGAGATGATGATATCATGAGAGGTAAGCAACAAATAAGTACATATTTGAATTTATTTAGAGCTTACGTCGATAACGCTTTGGAGAGGGGTTCTTTTTGTTAGTGAACACGACGGATGCAGGCGCAATTTATTAGTGAGTCGGATAGTGAGTGCATCCCACGCGGCTGTAGCTGTGAGACGTACAACCGCCGGCAGTACCGCGCCCTTCGGAAGGACACGGTGAAGCCTCATGCTAAATACGCGCCATAAATACACGCTATGGTGTCGTAAAAACAAATTCAAGCTGTGCGGACAGCGCGCCGCTACACGCCTCGCACCACCCTCCGCTACTTGGAGCGCACTTTATTCATACACAGCTAGTTGAATTTAATAATCATGATGCGCTATGACGTGATGAGATTTTAACCAAGGTTTTGTTCTTCGTTTGAGATTTTAACCAAAGTCAAGACACCACAGTTGTGTGATAGTGACGAAAAAAGTTGTTGGTAAATTATATGCACGGGCTGTTAAACAGCCATCATATACAGCAGTAGTTAAATTATGTTGGTAAAGAAAAATGTTTCCTAAGAACATACATGTTTTTGTATAATATGCTCTACGATGTTGTCAAGCACAAATTAAATTATTTTAAATCCCTAACTATTCATATTACTGAACATAAACAAAGGAATTTTGGTTCATGCACAGTTATTTTTATGTATCTAACTGATTTGTCAAGAGTGCCGATACAAAAATCATTTCCCATAATCAGTGTAATATCAAAACTAACGACGTGGGAAAATTAATATGAATTCGTTAGTTCTAAGATCACAGTAATTAATCAAAATTGGAATATATAATGAGTTTTATATTTGTTTTTTAGTTCATTAACAAACAGTTATGAAAAAGCAAATAGAAAATATTCCAAATGGAAGAGCAGTGTGATGATTGTAGGTAAGATCACCTACAGAGAAATGGCGCTTTAAAAACACCTCGACTACAACATTTACATATTTATTAACTTTTATGTGTATTCTGTACTAGATCTTTGCAGCTTAGGGTTCATTCGTTTTGTTCATAAACACATGAAAATCTTCCTTTAACAGTTTTATGGTGGATTTGCACCAAGCGAGCGAATGCTCATTCTACTTTGTTAAATTATTTTAGTGTAAACGGGAGTAGAGCATTCTTTCGTTGTTCTTAGCGCATTCGCAAAGATTCTATGGAATGTTCTAAGAATGCTCGCTCGCTCGACGAAAACGGCGCTAGATCGCGCGAGCAGTTACTTAGAGCATTCTAGGGTGTTCGGGCGTACTCGCGCCCTTGAGCGGTCTCTTCAAATTGCTCTTGTATTGTAGAGAATATATAATGTATACATTTATATTATTCTGTCTACATTGGTCTAGATTAGATAGCTGTCTATATTAATAGATGTATATAATATACACACCAAATGAACAAATTTACAAACAAGCATACTTTCGTAAAAAAGAATGCTCTTGTTCCAGCTTTATCTATGTTCGTTTGATGTAAATCCACCCTTAGAGAGCCGTATTTTGGTACTGAGGTTAGAATGAGCAAACTGTAAACAAGTATAACTTAGCATATTCATGTTAGAATATCATTTGTAAATGCAATGTGTATGTGTGTATGTATTTCACCCACACACTGTAGAGGTATTAATTTGCGAAATCGACAATGATTTACCACTTACCTACTTTCTCCGGTAAATTTTCACACGACCGACGCAAAATTACTAACAAGACTTTCAGGTGCCTGTTCTGAATAAATTAGAACTATACGAGCCTAGTTGTAACTACGCTTGTTTTATTATTTTGATTTGAATAATTTTATACGTAACAAAATTCTTGCACTCCGTAAACATTAAAATAACATCAGTTGAACAATTCTAGTAACAAATGAAAATAAACTTTGTATGTAGGGGATTGGATTACTTGATTAAATATTTTTATATCAAACTTATTTAACACCTAGATTTCTCATCTATTGATATCTCAGTAGCATTAAGTACTAGTATTTCTTCTGTTGTGGCTCTAATGGTAAACTCGATTGTTATTGTGGCAAAGGGCAAATGGGGTAGACGAGTCAGGGCACAATTATATCATGCCCCGGGGCCGGGGAGTTCATTACCGCTTCTCAGTGTTCAGTAACAAAAAACTTCTTTAAAACTTAATTGCCACAGACAATAGCGTATAACAGTAAAGATGGTTTGTTCTAGGTAATGTGCAATAGTAACAATATTGACATCATCATCATCATCATCCACAGCCCTTGGGATCCCACTGCTGGGCATAGGCCTCTCTTTGCATGTGCCATTTGCGTCGATCTTGTGCAGACCTCATCCAGGTTGGACCCTCGACTTTGATGATGTCGTCGACCCATCGCGCGACCGGACGGCCCACTCCTCGCCTGCCAGTTCTAGGCCACCACTCATAATATTGACATAAATATAGTTAAAATTTTGATTAAAACAATCACAATACAATATGTAACTATTACGGTTTTCACTCACGTTTAATTTCGCGTATGATGTTTACGCGTTTCGTGTGTAATGACACCTATCATCAGAACGTACGCTCTGGGACCGCGGCAGCGCGCAAACAACATACGCGAAATAAAACGTGAGTGACGTGAGTAAAAACCGTAATATTCACATATAGATAAGAATGTCTCAGGATAGTTTTAATAATAAATTCACAATAAAAGTCAACTCATATCAGGCAGCGAGTAATTGACAACAAATAAAGATAACATAATTTTATGATAAAAAGTAATTGCACGTCTATCATATATTAATATACCCATCACCTACATAAATGTAGATGAAGACTATAAAGTTTTATTCAATAAAAAATACAGCAATGAACGAAACGCGGGCGGTTCGAATGTAAGGTAATTCGGAATATCGTAAGTAAATTAAATATTTCAAATAAATGAGTGAAGCTCACGTTGATGGGTCGTTAACCAATCTCCTATCATCATAAAGTTCAATTTGGGGCTAATTGAAAAAAGAAAAGCGGAAAGCGGTCACAAATTACTGACACTACATCAAGTGTTAAACGGCAGTTATCGACGAGGCGACGCCGAAACGGCGCGATCTCCGCGCGGTGAAAAATACACAATTTGAGATCATAAATCAACGTCAAGCACGCACGCTTGCTCGGTAGCGCTCCACCAATGTTTTACTTTATTATTTATTACTTATAATGTAATTTTATAAGAGGAAGCACTTAATTACACGGCTATTATATGTTTCAACACGCCATTGATTGCGGTCCACTCGATTTATTTCAAGTTTTCATATTTAAGTTATACACCAATTTATTTTTATTTGCTCGAAGTTGATATGAAATTTATATCACTTAGTCCGTTTATTAACTTTGAATTCGTTAATTAAACAATATTATAATCAATAATGGTTATGTAACAAAAATAGTTACAATAACTTGGCATACTATATAGTACAATCGTAGTGTACAATGTACAATCTGTACATTTACCTTTCCTTGTATACTACCTACTACAATCAGGACATGCTATTATTTACACAACACAAACCTACAAAACGTATTTGTATTCCATAGTCACATTCTAATAGTGCGATCTATCGACAGCAAGCAATTTATCTCGGTCGAGAATCGAACCCCAGCCTTGCAATGCAATTGCAGGAGTATTTCCTGTTGCCTTGCATGACACAAAATTGCTTCTGCAAACGGCGTGGAATGTAGATTGTTCTATTATTGTTCCGCCAAGGATTTACATCGCACGTGTTGTTTGTTGTTTAGTCCGTTAGGACTAAACAAGTTTCGCCTTATAGGGCTCATGAAATGGTCTTAGTCGCAGCCCGTACACAAAAATGAGTGTTGAACTTGTAACAGAAAAAAAAATTGTGGAGCACTTGCATCATCTTCAGCTGTTATATTACCTATGATAAGAAAAAAAATATACTTAATATGTATCATATCTACAAAGTCGCTCGATGCGCTGACATATTTTCTTTCAAACATAAGAAGTGATCAAAGCACATACTAAAATTACTCATTGCTTAAATCTGTATATGCTTGATGATTAAAAATAAGATCGGCAATTGAATTGTTATTGTCTAGTCTATGGTAGTCTTGTTTTCCAGTACTGTACCCCGCTTGTACCCGTCCAAGAGACAGATGGTAGCATCTGTAAGTACGCGCGTGAATAATCATAACGCTCACATTGTTAATTAGCTCAAGCCGGTGTAATTAAACATCTGCATTGTTCGCTGTTTCAACCTGCACTTTGAATAAGACTCGGCCGTTTAACTAAGTACCAGCAATTGCTTGAATTCACAAGGTATTTGCTTTAGTCTGTTAAAAGAATGCTGCTTTAAATGAATATCCGAATAAAAATAAAAAAAAATCAATTAAGTTGGTAGTATACATAAAGTGTATATATGTTATAAAAATGTCATGACATTTGTACGCTACGGTTCAACCCTTTGTTTTGGAAGGGTTTTACGTAAACAATAACATTACTCTGATTCCTACTACACAGAATAGTAGTACGCCCATGGCGGTATGCAAATGTTTCTGCGGAAGCGTAGGAATCCGTAACACAAACGCCTACGGTTCACTGAAATCTTTGGTAATTAACCTTTGAAATTTTGTTACCATTTCCGTAATGTTTGCTCGGTGGTAGGCGTCAGCCGAAATTTAATAATGTGACCTTAAAAGTCCATGTGTGAGCGATGTGAGGCTGTTTGATCAACAAGCGAGTAATCGGTGGTAATTCGGCCGGTGACGGCGCGCCGCCATATACGGCCGAGTCCTACTCGCCCCCGCGCTGCTCCGGCAGAACCACTAACACATAGGACCCATTTTCCGACTCCGACCATATTCATATGCAAATGCCGAAAACATTGCCTTAATAAGTACCTGTTTATTGAGTTGTTATGATACAAAAAATTGATAGATCTTATCAATTTATTTGAATTAATCGTGATTTTGTTATGAGTATTTAGACCAGTAGGCGTGAATATAAGTTGTAGCAAAGAGATTGTTTTCTTCATTTGTACAGAGACAATACTAATTGGTTACAAAATCTGACGTGGACATCATTATTTCCATCCCACAAAGATCAGCCCACAAAGAAAAATTTAGGCTGCAAAATATTCCACTACCGGTCTGTTTACATAGACTTGTATGTGTTGCTAGGGATGAGGAAAATGAAGCTCCACAAAATAGACATTCTAAATAGCTCGCTTAGCACTAATACAATTTGGATGGAAAAAGACATTTCAAAATAGACAACTACAGCGCCTACGTAGTTTAACTAACTAAAAATAAAAAGTACAATACATACCTAGGACTATAATGTACAATGTACTAAAGATAGAGTTCTAGAAAGGGCGACGATCTAAGATTCCGTGATGAGTTTCAGTGCCGGCTATGAATAATAAATCGCTTTACGTACATAGGGGCCGTCCATTAATCATGTGAGGCTCTAAAGGGGGGAGAGGGGTCCATAATAAAGTCACGAAAGATCACGAGGGGGGAGGGGGGTGTAGTAACATATCACGTGTATTTATTTTTTCGACTAACGCGCGATATTCAACCGAAAAACAAAAACAATCTGCAAGTCCTGTAATTTTTCTGCTTACCTCTAGGCAATATTGTATTATTTCATTTCAATAAAAGTAGAAAATTAAGATTCTTTGTAGGTTTTAAAAATACACGTGATATATATGGGGGGGGGGGGGGGGGTTAGTCTTAAACCTCACCATGTATCACCACGGGGGAGGGGGGGTTAAAAAATGCCAAAAAAAACATCACGTGATTAATGGACGGCCCCATACGACGTCATAGTCCAAAAACGATTGACATTAATATCCAGCCCGTCAATGAGAATGTCGGCCGTCTATATTTATCCGGAAACATTTCCATAATACATGAGCATGTATTGCTATCGAGCATCATTATCTAAATGGGATGTTACGACACAAGGACGTCACGGAGGGCAGTGCGTTGACGAAATGGCCGAGTGCGTCAATACGCCCCCGAATTATGAAATGACATCTGCACAGGACTTATTTAACCCTAATATTGCATAAGGCGAAGATTATGTAAACATTGAGGTCCAACTTCGTGTGGGACGAAGCCGAAGTCAGAACCCGCTGTTTGTATTTTCTGTGGGAAGTTGATCTTGTAGCGTGGGTACAGACAGACGTCTGTCAACGCGAGGAAATACAATTTTCCTTATAATTGCGGACACACTTTTCTTCGCTACAAGGAAAATACAGTTTACTCACCCGACGAGTCTAGTCTCAAAACTTTTTAACGTGTCGCCTGCACGTGTCGGGAAAATAATTTTCCGTTCTACTTATTGCTCTTGGTACCTGAAAATGTCTCGTCGTGGCAACTCAGGATTCCCATGAGCTTTGAAGCAACCTCTATATAGGAAATACTCCTTTCTTACATATACTATAAACCCTAAACATATAGGTAGACATAGTATCTACGACTAATGAAATTTGTAGCTTTGGTATTTACTTTTTATGTACTTATGTTCTAAAATAACTTCAAAAATAAACTTACTTTAAAATTACTATTTTTATTTTCTTTTATCAATGTCTACCCAAGTTATGTAACGTAGGTACTCCATATTATTTTCTTTTAGGTATGCAAGTTGAAGTAAATTAATTACTATAAATAATACGAAAAAAAAAAGGCAACGTTTAATGCATTTTCATTTAGTATAATAAATCTAATTACGATCTCAAGAAAGAAAATTATATAAAATATGGACTTTTTTCATACACTCTAAGCTTATTAACTTACTAAATGCCAAAAGTTGTTGAAAAATATCTAGAATGTTTATTGCCTTCAAGTCACATCAAAAGTTCAAATAAAATTTACCTTTACTTAGCATTCACCTAGAATCGATAGCTAGAGATACATCAATTTAACTAATCATTATTAACCTGTGTCATAAAATAAAATTTAGAAAACATGATAATACCTACATACGTGTAAAGAAAACTATACTTTTCTTTAACTCAAAGTCACCCGCGCAATAAATGCCACCGAGCTGCGTCATAGATAACTATCTGTAGTCTGTGCAGAAACATAACCTCAAAATATAAAAATAGCGTCGTCATATTCAAGTTAGACAAATAATACTAAATTTCAATTAAAAACCTTTATTAAAAACAGACACCGAATTTGTAACATTAAATGTCGTTTCTTTTACAGGTGTGTAAAGATTACTTTGTAATAGAAGACTCTTGTAAATACTGTTTATCAAATGATCATGTAAACCTAACAATAAGTCTTTTCTTTTACAGAGAAACTCAATTGTGTTTCATTGACGGTGTCGTCATACTATTAGGAAACATTATAAAACGATATTTAATGTTACAAATTCGGTGTCTGTTTTTAATAAATAATATTTTTCCCAATGTACCTATATTTTAGTCTTAGATTTTAGTACTACCTACAAGTTGCAAAATACTCTAGTGTACGTGACATGATGTAGGTAGATTATATATATCGGTTGGTGGGCGTCGGAAGTGTGTAGGTTTTATAATCAGTACTATTTCTTAATACTCGAATATCTTTGACAGCATCCCTAATATGTATTTTGTTTTTCACTGTACACTTAGTCATTTCTTCACCTGAAGCGACACCCGCTTCAGGTGATGGGCCAGTTCTGTAAATTGTATCTGGCTGCCAAATAAAACTACCAGAAGACGCCGTTATGCACTAAGAGACAGATTTTACATTGGGGCATTGTATGTCGCCAGAATGTTTCACCAGTGTGTAGTATTACAATTAGAAGTACCCTACGATCGACTCTTGTCTCCATATCTTCTAACAGCAAAATTGGAAGTCTAGTTCAATCCTGCGTCAGAAGTGTCAGGACCGTATCCTCAATTTATTTTCAAACTGACTGTCTTCAATTAAATTTTTTTTCAACACACATTCTTGTAGTAAGACTCCTACCACACGCTAATTAGAATTATGATTTTCGAAGGCATAAGTAACGTAATGAAAGACCAAATTTAAGGGTGCTTAGCCTACATTTTGTTTTTCATTACGGTACTTGTGCATGCCGTAATGTTCTTTTCTTTTTTTAAATCACGAAAAAGAATTCAGTACTTCGAGCATCAATCAGATTCAGTATCAAAACGGAGTACTTATTTTTTTTTATCACCAAAGAGTTCAATACCAAAAATAACATTATTTACATAGATACAATCAAATATCCGTAGTCAAACACAGAGGATAAAAGTTATATACTCGTATTTGTTACATAATTAATTTAATTCAGTTTGGAATATTAACTACAATATTGAATGGACATAAGTAATACTATGTTTTATATTGTGAGATTTAAAAAATATCTTATAAAAATTGCCTAATACGCTCTAGCACATGCCAATCAATGAAAAAGTATTATTTGGTGGGAAAACTCTTAGCTGTCAATTAGCATGTGTAATGTCCTTCGAGCATCAATCAGAGTAATGTCACAAGATGTAAGCGAAAACTTGTAAACTATAAAACTTTTTAGTTTTCTTTTATTCACATGTTTACTGCCCATATAATATAATGTTATAAGAATAAGCAATGATATTATATGTACAGAATAAGTATAAAATGCGTGATAGAAGAATTTTTTTTTTTTTTTTAATAATAATAATTTATTGATTCAAATAATAATGGCAATTATTACAATTTCACAATTTCATTGTCTTATTCTAAAAAAAAAAATTTTAATGACTTGCTCCCTGGCTGCCGCTGTAGGATTCCCTGTGTCGCGGAGCTCAGGGTTCTTCCGATTGTTACCAATTTATAATGACAATTAAAGTACTAAACATTCGTGACGTGAGTGACATACATTCGTAAATCTTATATGATAATGGTTAACCTATTATTATTATAAAATAATAAGGATAAATTGATTGATAATAATAGTAATCTGTGTTAGTATATTAGTTTTATGGCAGAAGTGTTTAGTAGGATTATATATATTTTGACTGACTACAGAATAGTAATTAGAGAACAATGTAATAATATAAAAATATGTGAGTATAGTGGTTTTTGTTTCCCCTAGTGCCTCCAGGAACCTGTTCAGGTGGCGGAGGGCTCTAGCGTGATGAGTGTTTTACAGTGAGTGTTGTTGAGAGTGTGAGGGTTTTTGAGTATGGTGGGTGTGATTGGGTGTCACCGAATACCGTCCAAATGTCGAAGGAATTTTTGAATCATACCGAGAAAGTTCTTGTCAGAAATGATGTGCTTGATGTATTCATGAAGGAGCCATTGTTCTAGCCAAATCCAAGTATAACAGGATTTTTTATAGGCAATCATAATACTACTACCACCTATGTAGTGCATGCATAGCATCAAGAAGGCTATAGTCAAATGCAAGTTTATAATGCGTTAAAAATGAATGCGTAAACAACGGAAATAAAACGAATGTATGTATGAAAATGTATGAATGTATATGTACATAGCTGTAAAATGATAGATAGATAGATAGATAGATTAACGCTTTATTAGACACACAAATAAAATAAAACGGTTATTTAGCACACTCAACAAAGCTTCTAATATATTTCTAGAATTTCGTTGATCGAATAATAACCTCATTAGATATGCCATCACGTTATGTTATGCTAATATGTACATAGATCTACTACTGAGTATTAGTACATGACTAAATTGTGAACGTGAAAGACGACGCATGTACATAAATATTATTTTTTTGACATTATGAAAATTACTTGACAATAATTATAATCTTAAAACGAAATCTGACAAACATATTGTAATTTTAAACAGTAAATTAATAACATTATAAATTTGTAATTTGATTATTGAATGAAGGGATTTTTATTTTATTTATTTTATAAATTGTGAACGAAATTTTCTCTCAATTCAAGAATTACTTACTGCAAATCATAAATGTGGTTTAATACAATTGCACGTTACATCTTATAGATATTACGCTCTGTGGTTGACTGTTAAAGCGAAACACATAAATAAGTTGATTACTTAATAAACTACTTTGAATTCGTATACATAAATAAGTTGATTATTAACTGGTGCGGTACTTTTAAGTGTGCCTTTAAAAAACTTGACAAAATATTTTTTTTTGTTTCAGATTTTCAAATCTATGGAAAAAAAAAGTTGTTGAAATTAATATACTAACAAGAGGCTTATAAAATTATGTGAAAATTACTTGTGTTCTGCTACTTCAAGCTGTCGAGAAAATTAACATATTTATACCTATGCTAACTTTATGAATGCACAAAAGTTGAGAAGTCGATGGGCAGATTTTTGTAAGAAATAGATGTGGTACATATACAAGGTTATTGTTAGCTATAGCCACAGAATATGCTATAGCACAACCTTTTAATGGTGGCTTTAGTAAGACATAAAAGTTTAACAGATTTTGATCTACAATTATTTTTTTTACCTGGGATTGGTTTACGTTTGACTACAGCTTGCCTGATGTTAAGCATTGCTGCAGCCTAGGGTGTAACACGTTTAACAACTTTTGAAACATTCGCAAAATAAATTTAGTTCTCGATACAATTTATGCGGGGGTGATGAACTTTTTGTACGGAACAGCTAGTTTTTCGCGAAAGTTATGGTTGTTAAGGCGAGGCATTTTCGCGCGAACTACGATTTTAGGAGGTGAGGTGTGGGGGGCCGCCCGCGCGTCTCACTCCGCGCGCTGTCCATTTCTCGTAACGTTAGCACTACGCCACAGTATAAATATTTCAGCTGTTATACTATGATCAACTTCTATTAATGTAAAATGTTATTTTTGTCAGTTTTAAATAAGCTAAGTAATAATTTATTATTTTATTTCTATAAATATAAAACAAAGTCGTGTTTGTTGTTTGAAAAAAAATACATAGATTATATTAATAAAATTGCCGTGACTTTGTATATTCGCTACTTAGATAACATGCAAAAAAAAATATCACCACATTTATTACGTTTATTATCGTATACATTCTGTTTGGATATTCTGCTTGGATCTGTTTTTAGGGTTCCGTACCCAAAGGGTAAAAAACGGGACACTATTACTAAGACTTCGCTGTCTGTCTGTCTGTCCGTCCGTATGTCACCAGGCTATATCTTATAAACCGTGATAGTTAGACAGTTTTTTTTAGAAGATGTATTTCTGTTGCCGCAATTATTTTATTTATTTCGAACACATACAGTCATAACAACAAATAACAACAAATATAAATTACCATAATTATTACGTTTATGATTGTATAAATTCAGCTTGGTTCTGTTTTGTGTATTATGTGACCAACTAATTATGTTATAATATACTCACTCATCATTGATATTATTTTGAGATAATTTATCATCACATTCTGCAAGTCATTCTTTATCAGCTGTAGAGTTTATAGTCAATAGTAAATAATATAAAAAAGAAATAGATCGGCCTATTTTATAGTATTATTGTTTAGTACATGATCCACTTACCCATCTGTCATTGAAGTATTGAAATTCACAGGTTGCAATTCTACTAATGGACTGGTAGTATTAGATACTCGTGACTGCTTTTTCGACCTAAATTAATTAATTATAGGGTTCTCGTACATAGGTACATACTTTTGGTCATACTGATATAATTTAGTCTGTGGCAAGTAATGACGAAAATTTACGAAATCAACTAAAATTATAGAAAGTTCTCATATACCTGAGGAGAAACATAAAGAATAAAAAATTTGGGCCACTTTTAGAAATATTGTTGCGTGCTTAGTAATTTTACTTTAAAAAAAGAGTAAACTTCATAATTTTACTATAAAAGGGAGTAATTTACATACCGTTTCTTATAGTTCTCTTTCCCTGTCCTTCTTTTAGATATTAACACTGATTTCTTCCTAACTTTATTTTTTTTATTAGCCATTTTAAATTATTACACTGTGGCAAGAATGTAAGAATGGGCGGAGAAAATTTGTCACAGGTCTAACGTTGGCAAGCGCCCGATTGCGACTGACGGGGTAGCGGGCGGCGCGGCGTCTTGTCAAACTGCTGGGAAATATTCAAGTTTTGGGATTAATAATTAACTCAAAATTATAGGACTTTAGTTGAAACCCAAATTTTAGCAGGTTCTCTGTAGTATTTAAAGAGAAACATTTCTATATAAAAATGATGTGTAAAGTCAGAAATTTTATTAATAAGATATTCGATTTAGACTTTTACATTAAGCTGTCTTTGGAATTTTTTATGATCGAGTAAAGTATACCCTATCGTGTAACAAATTAGCACATTCCTCAGACAATATCCTTAAGTATATTGTATATTTTTTGCAAGACCGATATTAAGGAGTAAATACCTAAAAAATTTGATATAGTAAAACGTTTTTTTCGCTTTTTCACTGGTGACTCGCCTTAAGGTTTCGTACTATCAATAAAAACAATTTGTAAAAGTCCTTTTTATAGAACATTAAAAAACACAATAATAAAAATATAACAAGAGTTGTTATTGTTCAAGTTGTTCATTCATTCCCTTTTTGTATGAGCAATGTTAAGGGCGAAGTACCCGCTAAGGCGCCCACTTTGCACTTTGATATTTGGAGGCCTCGCGCGTCCCGGCGGCGGATCAACAGGTGGTAGCCATGGCAACCTGCTTCGCGACTCGACCTTTCCTTATTTTCCCGGTCATTCGTTCGCCTGATCACACTAACGACTCGATACAAATACATAATTAATTCTTTTACATTAATTTCGTTGCCGTCAGAGAAAAATTGGATCAAATAAGACTGAACAAATGATGTTATTTATCGATGCAATAAGCTATTTAAAAACAATGGCTAGGTTTAATTAAATAAACTTATATGAGTGATGATAGTTATATATAAGTAGATATTTTTGTAGACAGTTTGTACGTCAGCATGCTTTTATAATGTTTACGCGAAATCACCTGGTTTACAGATTAAGCTCATGGATGAATGATCTAGCAATGATTACGTACCCGAGACTATGACCGGTCAGTATATTTAGCCGAAGCCAATGATTTATCCGAGCTACGTAACGTCGGAAGTATTCGGGGCGCCGACGTCACGGGCGCGCGTGCCACGCGGCTAATTGTGGCATGACCA
>OZ026815.1:7765093-7787118 GCA_964023185.1 Macaria liturata | reverse complement strand
ACATGAAAATATAAATGTTGTTAAAAAAGGAACTTACTATATATTATAACAAGTTCTTGACTACATTGAAAGATGTACCAAAAGTTACAATACAATATACATAGGTGGTTTGGCAGGACGCAATCATTGTTAAATTTGTAAAAAAAACTGGAACACATGTTTTAAAATTGTAACTATTCTTAGCTATTATTGTTATATGCACTTGAAGTTTCTTGTACGTTATCAAAAATTATTATCAGTAACATCATCAACGTGAATATAAACAAAAGAAGACAGACTGTGTTAGCCATGGCGGTAAATATTTCCACTCAACAAAAATTTTTTTACATAAATCTTTACACTTCAAAATTGATAACATTCAAAATTCAAACGGTTCAAGAGATATAACGTAACAGATATTGGACCACTTTCATGTAATAGTCAAAAAGTTTATCAACAATTTTTTTTTTTCACTTTAAATTTTTCATTGATAAACTTATTGACTATTACATGAAAGAGTTCCAATATCTGTTACGTTATATCTCTTGAACCGTTTAAATGTTATCAATTTTGAAGTGTAAAGATTTATGTACTTACCTATAACACAAGAAAAATTAATTGTATCTCGTGTACACTTAAAATTCACGATTCAAAATCTTTTATAGCAAAAAATTGATTAGTACTTTTTTGCAAAAATAACATAGTTTTGGGCCCAACTACTAACTTGGGTGCTATAAAGCCACAAACAAATGTATAGATTCAAAAGAGCCTCAAAATTATAACACCTTAACATTAGTCTTAACAAGATTCTCAAAATTAAAGAAATTTATATAATTTTATTATTATTTATATTTATATAATTTATATTTTTAAGTGTTATGCTATGGTAGTTTTATTCAATAGGTGATAAAATAGGTACAATATTTTGCTCCACACTCTTCTACGCAGAATGCGCGTGAAGTTATTATGTTGCGGTCAGCGAAGCTTCGTAATATTTCGGATCAGCGTTCCGGCATTTTGTTATCTGAACCGGACGGGCCTAATCGGCTGCGTCTGCGCAACCAGAGATATCATATTCACTCGACATAAACAATGGCTCTACCGCTCTTTATTAAATTCTACCTATTCATTCATAACAATGTTGGCAACATGAGTTGTATTGCTAATTGATTTTGACCCAGACTATCACTCCAATTTCTATCTTACTTATTAAATATTATAAGATCAGATATGGTGTCATGTTTGGAAAAGGTAATATCGCAATATTTGCAATATAGAGACACGATGACTTTTCCGAAAGTAAAAAAACAATAGTCTTAGTAAACAATGTATTAAATACTGGATGGATAACAAAATATAGGCATTTAATCCTATCAACAGCAATAAACAGCAGACAAATTCAAAGTAAGAAAGTAAGTAATCCGTTTTACGTGTCAGTATTAAGGTCTTTAAAAGGGTACAAGGACCGATAGGTGCATTATATACACGTCGCCATTAACTAAGGGTTTCTACAAAAAGGTTTTCACTTTTTAGAAGGAACAAATCGCCAACGAAATATTGCCATAGATACCAGATATTATATCTAATAATACGAAGATGGGCGGCTGAGCACTCTATTTCTGTTCGAAATATAGGAGGAGTCTCATTAAATCTCTCTTTGACTGGCTGATATCGAGGGAGCAGGCGGTGTACCAAACTCATGGGCGAAAAACTTCCAGTAATTACCAAAGAAAAAAACAGTCATTAGACGTACCTATCTGAAAATAAGAAAATTGTATTTTAATTTGTTAAAAATAGAATTTTATAAAGACCTGCCTACATCGTTAAATGCTCAGACATCTTGAACAGACTAAAGTAAAATTTTTGGATTATTTTCAGGAGAGTTGTACCTACTTAAGTTGTACTTGTATGGCACAAAAAGTAGAAAAACTACAAAATTTTAGTTATCTTACGTTCTTTTGATGCTATAGCACTTAGAGGAGGAGGCCTATACCCAGCAGTGGCTCGACAAGGGCTGAAGATGAAGATGATGGGATATTCACCAATCGTACAGTGAGACCTACCTTCAATAGAAACATTGACCACTATCAGTCTGAAGAACGTTCTTTCAAGCAATCAATGAGAAACCACAACCCCATAAATAGGGTTAAAAGAAATAAATACGACCAGTTACAGTAGTCAAAGTTGCACCAAACACACAACAAACCATTAATCAATGAACAAAATTTATTTTTATTCAAACAAAAAGTTGCAAGTAAACACTGCTTGACATGAACTTATTTTGACATCGACAACTCCCTCACGGACACATTGTAAACCAGCATCTAACATTAAGGTGCCAACCAGATTGCATCTTCAAAAGCTTTTTGGTGACCGCTGATACTGTCAAAGAGAAGCATCCCACGCCTGGCGCGTCGCGGCTCCTTAGAGGTGCCTGCATAAAGCCATTACACCTCGTTGGATGCTCCCAGATGTGTGATAGCGGGAACTTGGCTTTGTACCGCCTGATAGTCCGGGGGCAAGCACGTGTCTTTGAGACGTCCGCGCCACCGCAGACAAATGTACCAACTAGCCTTAACGGGAGATCTATAGATCTATCTACGAATAGACTAGCTATGCAGCTTATTAAGTTTCATTTTTTGAGGGTAAAAACAGCCAACCAGGCAGGTACAGTTTAAAACTTTTGGTTTAAGTTACAAATAAAAAAGATCTGAGGTACAGAAAGCTCTGAAAGAGCGAGGGATCCAGTCAGCCCAAAACATGACTGGCTTTGGCTCATACTCTATTACGCCATATGACTGATATTAATTTAATGTCTTTGTAACATATGATACTTATTATGCACAAAATCAAAAAAAGAACTAAAAGTACCTAGTTTTTCATAATAACTCAATGAATTTTATTAAGCCAAAGGACCAAAGGACAAGCAATGTACTTACTACTTACGTGCTTACGTAACTTTGGCCGTATGTGGCATCCTATTCACTTCACGTATAACATAATAAACGGCGAAGACATCGTCCGGGTCAGCACGGTGAAAGACTTAGGTGTCACTTTTGATACAAAGCTAACGTTTCATGACCATATATGCACGTTGGTCAAGGAATCTTTTAGGAGGCTTGGTTTTGTGCTACGAAATGCAAGAGATTTTAAAAACATTAATGTTATCAAACTCCTGTTTAGCACACTTGTGAGATCTAAATTGGAGTCGA
This sequence comes from Macaria liturata, assembly GCA_964023185.1. Classification (NCBI taxonomy): domain Eukaryota; kingdom Metazoa; phylum Arthropoda; class Insecta; order Lepidoptera; family Geometridae; genus Macaria; species Macaria liturata. The sequence continues at coordinate 7,783,927 of OZ026815.1, read as the reverse complement.
GTTCTTGCGTTTGGAATCCTCATGAATCGTAATATCACTTGGCGCTAGAAAAGGTCCAGAAAGCTTTCTTGAGGTTTCTCTATAAGCGGCAGTTTGGATACTATCCGTATATGTATCCAAAAAAAATTATTATGGGTCGTCTAGGTTACAACTCGCTACAGGTCCGCCGCCTTTACGACCAGATTCGTATAGCTTGTAAGATTCTGCAGGTTACGTGTCCCCGTCAATAACAGGCGAGGTAGGCGCTAGACCCTGTTCGCTGAGCCTCATGTGCGCACAGTTGCGCGTTCTCAACCTCCGCTGCCGCGTATTCTGGCTGCACTCAATGCTGTCTTGCACGAAAACCCTGCTTATGATTGATTGATTGATTCATTGATAAATTCTTTATTAAAACACCACATACATAAAAAACAATACAAAAAACATAGAAAATAAAATTTGCGTTTTAGGCAACCAATCTGGCAGGGATATAAACTTCAAATAAAATGAGTAGGACGAGGTGCTTAAGAAATTAAATGAAAAAAAAGATCAAAAAGTTTATACTACTTATAATATGAATAAACATAAACAAATATTACAATAATATATACATACATACACAATAATACATACATATTAATACAAGAGACAAAATAAAAACATAAGTATATAGCAATTTATGTCGGAACCAAAGAAGATAAGTAAATACAATTTCTTAACATTATTTTTGAAGACATCTATTGATGGTGCTTTCCTAATATCTAGCGGCAAAGCGTTCCACAGTTTCACGGCGTGCGCAGAGAAAGAACTATCATAGGATACTTTGTTATGTCTCGGAGTCGCAAGTGTGAGGTTCGCTGATGACCGCAAGTTGAGGGAGTGACAATCGTGAGCGTAGCAAAATCGCTCTTTTAGGTAGCGCGGAGAGGAGGGATTAAAGAGTATATTATAGAGCAAAGAAAGTATATAAGCATTCCGACGAAGGCGAATGGGCAGCCACTTGAGCTTAGCACGAAAGTGAGAAATGTGATCATATTTGCGTAAGCCAAATATGAATCTTATGCAGAAATTTTGAAGGCGCTCAAGCTTATCTAGCTGATCTTCCCGAAGATCTAGTGTTTATGATGTGTTTGTCGATGGCTGGATGGAGCTGCTGTCAGTGTGCTTACAATACTGCGAACACTCGCAATATGTAGCATCAACCATTACAACGTGAATTTAAGTGTGATTATTTTAAACTGTACATATGGATATTATTCAAGAACGTTTTTTTCATGTTTTTTCATGATGGTTGATTGCTTATGTATGTGTAATTATTGTAACTGGTTATTCCGTAATAATTATAATTTGAATAAATAAATAAATAAACTCTTTCTTGATAGGATTTCCCACCGCGAAAATCATTTCTTAGTCTGCATGCATACAAGTAAAAATATTTAAGGTACCTACCAACTTTGGTGGAATAAATTAGATGGGATCACACGCCTGCATGATAACAAGCGCGCGGAAGATGTTCAAAGGAGCCACTACTAGTGCTATCTGACACATCTACTGTGCGGATCTTTTTCGCTGTTTTACTAGCTACTGCACGTTTTATGACAACTTTTGGAACCTGACTTGTTGCTTGAATATGTATAATAAAGACAATTCATAATTTTGTCAAATACTCTTGCGGTCAAAGTTTTCATACAAGCATATTGTGGTAATGGTGATAATGACCTGAAATAATTGTGTAAGAAAATTGAGGTAAACAAACAGTCAATTCAATCTTGCCAGTTCTAATGGCAGAAACAAAATAAAGGTTGCAGTAGTAAACATGTCCAATAAAGGTTGTTGCACCGATTACAGGCCGGACTTTCTATGCTAATAGTAGTTACTTAGTTGCGCCGATGACGGCCGGGCCCGACGCAGGCGCACCTGTGGCCAGTGATGGAGAACAATTGCTGTCATTAGCGACCATCGCGGGACGCCGAGCCCACTCGATACATATTCAAGCACTACCAACGACAATGCGACTTTATTATAAACACAATAAATTATCGCTAATGCCCAATTTGCGTCGGCCGGCTAACAATGCCCGTTCCCGCAATTACTTAAACGCATGTAACTGCGTACTCGATTGCGATACGATCTCGATCTTCCACCGTCCGACTCCACCGGCATTGTCTCACTCGATACACGCTCCGCAATTATTGTATCGATTACGGCTGACTCACTCGAATGCGTCTCCGACGATTGACTGCCACTATAAAACATTCGGTTTTTTAGTACTCGTAATTAGAGTTGTGATAAAACGATATATACCGTATACGTACGCTATCTCGCTCCTGAATCTCGACCGTGATGGTTTAGTTGAACGTGAATTTATAAAAATTCTGCCAGAGCCGAGCTTCTGGAAATTACAAACGACTTGATGATAAAACTTTTTTGTGTATTTTGGAAACTTTAGGAGGATCTCCGATCACTATCAACTCCCTAGAGTTATAGAATCTGAATCTGAGAGTTTAAAGAAACTGTATATATTAATTGAAATAAAGAAAGTACATCAGCATAGCAATAATTCATACACTGCTAAGGCTAAAATTCTTAGACGAGTACAAACACGCAGTTTACAAGTACGGTAAATAGGCAAAAGGAAGTAGTTAGATGGTAATCGTAGTCGAAATTCCTGTGAGTGCGGCAACTGCGTCCCGATTACGTGATGTTACTTTTGTCGCATGACTCAAGACACTGTAACTGTCATAAAACGCTGAGAAAACAACTTTACATTCAGCTAAAATGAGCTGTCTTTAATAACCTTTTAATAAAGCGTATCGTTGACGTTCTTCGCGGCGTAATGAGCGTTAAACCGGGACGATAAATTACACTTCCAAACAGTTTTAACAAAATTATTCACAATGAAGCAAAACACCTAATCTAACTCATTTTAAGTACGTCTGTGACTGTTTTTAGAAGCGCGAAGACTACAATAGTATCAGTGTTGCAGAGCTGGATGGAAGCCAATTTTTGTCCAGTTTTAAGTTTTGTGCAATCGCCCTATTTTTTTTAAACTAAAACCGAATGGCTTGCTCGCGACACGCTTGGAAAATACGTGAAATAACATTTCAAACGAGTTGATATCAACATAGTGATTGTAAAAAAACAACATTAGTTATGTTGTATCTCTAAGTGGCTATAATTTACAAATGTTTGGGATTTTACTGGTATTACAGTAACGGAATGCATGCACATACTAATTACACTCGTAAACTATCAGAGCCAAGCCCCAGACAGACCAATGGCATTATAAAATTTTATGAAAAAATGATGTCTTATTATTCAATGCAATCTCATAATGTCATTTCAATTACCCGAGTGAGCCCAGTATCTTGTCTCGCCACCTTAAATAAAACAAAGGGCTTATTAATACTAATTGAGTATGTCGGCTCGTGCCCTCGGATTTAACTCGTCACATCCCCAGGAAGGGGATAAACCGACAACGAAAAAAACGGATACTTTAATTGACGGGCAAGAGCAAGACCCTGACCGCGACGTCTTGAGGCGTACAATTAAGCAGAATAATTAACTATCTCATAGTCGAAAATTAAAGGCCAGCCGACGACGTCACCTCGTTGGACATGACCTTGCGTTTAGATCGGCCACAATATTGTCTGGCTGTTTACTTCTCCGAGATGGCATGCCATCAGTCTTAGAAACTCATTAGGAGCGGCGATGAACGCTTTTGCAGACTTCCGGGTCGCCGCCGCTGTCGGTCAAGTAATGTGATGGTCTCTATAGAAACGCAAATTAATTTTAATTATGTACTTCGTATACGATCTTTGATGATGCTATTTATCTTTGTTATTAATCAATCGTTACAGTTCAGTATTTCTTGATCGAAAATCTTAATCATATTTAAGATTAAATTCAGAATACGTGTGAGTACTTCTGATAACAAAGTTATTATTCTCATTACAATATTTTCCAGTAAAAAACAAACATGTGGTTCTTGGTAGAAATTATTGTATGAGATGAGACCCTAAGCCAACGATGTATTTAGCAGACAGGCGTAGTGACAAAAAAAATATATAACATTTTATATACTCCAGCAAATACTTGGTAAGTACCCACTTGGTTCCAAGAAAGGCGAGATTAGGGAACTGAGGACGCCCCACCTACAAGTACATATTTCTATCTAGACACGCCCTATCAACATCCAGTCGTCTCTTTCTACTTCGAACAAACGTTTTCATAAAAATATTTACAAGAGGGCATGGTTAAATTATGAAGAAACATCAATATTTTAAGTCTGCACTTTTCCAAGTACACGATAACAACGCCCTAGGTGGTAGGTGCAAAAATGTCAGAGTTCAGACTTGGATAACACGATTATGTTTGAAGGTACACACGTTTGTATATACATACTAAAAATAAATCTGCTAATCTAATTATCACGTATAATATCTTCTGTTTCGAAAAATACCTACCTATCTCAGTCGTGGTTTACCTAATGAATGTTGCGTATTTGATCACCTGATCGCCTAAAGCTGCACCCGCACACATGCTTGTACTAAAATGGAACTAGCACTCATACTACATTATCAGCAAGTAGTGGATACCCGCGATTTCGCTCGCATAATGCCGGGATAAAAAGTAGCCCGTCTCGAGACCCTACTACCACCATACCAAAAATGACGATGATCTATTATATATAAATTATAGTTATGTTGGGGGTCAAAGAAGAACGAACAGATCAACAAACTAATAACTTTTACGTTTAAAAATATCTATAATGGTATAATTATGATGTCAGTTATCTAAACCCCAATTCCAAGTCAAAAAATCAGAAGTAATTGATAACCACCTTTTTTGGAGTCGGTTAAACACAAAGACTGGCCAAGGAGCTCGTCCCTACTCTACCGAATCCTTCCGGCCGAGACGTACAATCGCGTCTACAATCGAGTAATTATCTAATTGTGAGTGGCATAAGTGAGTCAACGGCAAGTGGCGTCCTATATGGCTGATTATTTACGGGCTGCAGCGGTAATTGCGGTCGGGACCTCGCGCCGCCGCGACCGCTCGTTTATCTAATTAGCGTCCCGTCGCGACCGACTCCTAGAGGACTCCACTAACTCTTGCTAGAGCTAAGTTTTGCTGATATAATGAGGAGAAATTTCTTTTTTTTTTGAGGTGACATCTCCCATCACTTCACATGTCAGCTATTGTTAAGCGATTTTTACTCTTGAAACAGCTGCGCGAAATACGGATCTTGTGTTCAGATTAAGCATAGCATAAGCATTCTATAGTGAATAATTTCATAGATTTAATGAAGTTTGTAATTGTATGTTCTGTTAACATGCTTTTATTTTAATTTTGTGAAATTCTCCCCATGGCTGATGAAGTACTTTATAGCCATTTAAGCATTAGGTAGGTTTTATTCAGCATTATCTTTACTGGAAATTGAATAACATAACTTCATGTTATCACTGCGGCCTGAAATTCATAAATATGTATAGTTACACATTAAAATAGAAACGTGACGAAACGTCACTGGTATATACGTATACGAAAATTTCGCAATGTCGGGTAATAAAATCCTGTAACATGGCAACCCGGTGCGCAATGATTTACCACGCTCGTGCCATCTGCTCTGAAAACAACTTCACCGTCCAGCCGCTACCGGCACACCACCACCGCAGATATTTCATATTTGTCTTCAATAAATAATATTTCTAATGACTTGTTTATGGCCCGAACGAAGATTACTAACTCAAGTCACTGAGATAAATAACTTCTTAATCCTGACATTATCCTTTTCAAATCCATTTTATTGACTCGCCGTGGAGCTAGTTTTGACAATGGAGCTTCAAACTTTTTATACGTTTTGAATATCACAATAGGTATTGAAGACGTCCGAACGCAACAGGTGGGGTCAAGATCGGTCACTCGAGTTGATTAATGTTCCATATTTACGACAGGCCAAGTATAGTTTTTCAATCATTTGTCATGGTTTTAGTCACAAATCTTTAAACTAATTTGATGACTAAAGTTGTTAGCTATATTTATTAAATAATTGTATGTTTTGATCTATTTAACAAATGACTACGCCGCTAAAAGACCCACGCCAGAGCTATCATCACAAATACGTACTAAAAAAAAACAAAATTATTAGTTAAAAAAATAGTTAGAATCTGACCTAAAAAGCTGTAACCGGGTTTTTGAGATGATTTATAGAGCAGAAGATATCGAATGTCTGCCATTATACGACATAAAACAAGGATAATTGCAGAACTATAACTGTAAACGTTAACTTAAGCATCGCTGACGACTGTGGGCGGGATTGCCAAAAGCGATCTTCACAGATTTTGAATCGCATACGTTTGTGTTGTAAAAAACATCCGATACTTTCATAGGCAAAATTATACAGATACACCTAGCCACCAGGCTATCCAATCCTCTGGATGATAACAGACACATTTAGATACTGACAAACATACTCTCAAACTTTCCATTTTATTACTGTGCTTTGGATTGTATATGATATGTTTTGTAAGTGATCCATCACGTGTCAACATTATGTGTCTGCAATGTTTGTTGGAAAACCAGTGTCTCCTCCCTCGGAAGGATCTGGGCGACCACCACAATATACAAACAAACAAAACAAAACAAAATTACTTTATTTTCAAAAACTTAACTTACACCCTCATAAACTAATTTATATATACTTACAATCATAACATACCTGTAATGTTGGTGCATTGGGATCCTCTGCCATCTCACACTAGGAATCGAGGACCCTGTGACGTGAGATGGCAGTTTACGCCCGCGCGAAATATGCCTCTTTTGTTTATACATTTTTGAACATTAATTAAAGTGATAAAAACTAAAATATAATACTAAAATCTAAAACATTAACTAATTTCTCATCAAAACAAAACAATAACATAGCAGCGAATTTCTGACAAATGTGACATTTCAGTGTTGCTAACATTTGAAAAGTAGCCTCCCCAGCAATGTTTTTTTTTACATTCTGTTTGTTTTATTTTATTTATTTTTCTTATATTAATTTACAAATACAATATTATAATAACATTTTAAACTATGTATTTACAAAAGAAGTAGGCATCGTTGCCTAAGCACAATACATGCCAAAGGGTTGCCCCAACCAATTAAAGCAATTCTGCGAGTCTCAATCCTCAATGAGAAATACGGCTCGTGGAACTAGGATAAGGATTTCTAATGGATTTCCAACGGAAGACCAGTGCTGGATGCTTCTACACAACCAGCATTATGCTGAGTTGGGACTGTGTTGTGGCAGATTTTATGTTTGGTTATTATGTTGTTTTTCTGTTAAATCTGTCACAATAAATGTTTTCTTTCTTTCTTTCTTTCTAATGAAGAGTCTTCTAAATGTGTTGTCATTGAATGCATTAGATGAGTCAAATGAACGATAGATGATGTTGCGAGGCAGCAGGCCCGTGATTTGTCGTGTTGGCGGAGACAATGCTCTAATCCGAGCTTAGAACTTGCAGACCTTACCTTGACTCCTACGCCGTATGTTCCTTTTACTGAACGAAACCTTGTCGTGTAATTGCTCAAGTAATACGAGTACTTCCACATCAAACATGGACGACAGATTACGTCCATGTTTCCACGTCTCTTTCAGATGCAGACGCAAGTTCTTGTAGACTTTTAACTGTGCACAATTGTAGCACTTATTCCGGAGCTGGTATTAGGTGAACGATAAAATTGTAGTATGGTGTAGAGGATAATATTTAAATGAAAACAAAATGTAGTTATATAAAATATAAATATTCCGGGACATTGCACACATCGCCATCTAGCCCCACACTAAGCAAACGCTTGTGTCGTGGGTACTAGATAACGGATATAATATTTATATATTTTTTTTGTAAATACATACTTATTATACATACAAACGACCAGACTCAACACAAGTAATTATAAATTTTAAAATTAATAAATCAAATCAAATCAAATAGTTTATTGGTCACAAAATACATATGTAAAACGTACCTATTTTATGTGATGTATATGCAAATATGTACATTAAAAAGTATTTGGTATGCGGTGGAATGACTGACTCCTGCGCTAGGTACCAGAGGTCCTGTGTTGCAAGGAAATCAGAGACACCACCACCCCCACACTTGTAACCATGTTTCTTTGCACTAATAGTACATTAATTAAGTAAAAACACTAATTAAAACAACTGATGAACTAAATACTTGTGTCACGCGGGAATCGAACCCGTAACCCCTAGATTAGAAGGCAGAGCCACTACCAACTAAGCTAACAGGCCAGCCAGTTGATCTCTCCATTTCCATGCTTACAAAAACAATACATATACGAGTACATAAAAGGTTGCAATCGGTCTAATCGGAAGATATAGGTAGAGGCAAGTTAGGTGATAAATATAATTTGCTAGAACTTCAATCCACGATTATCCAATGCTCAGAATATGTCGAATTGATATGCCCCTTATCGAAGAGGTACATCAAAATAACTTTGTGATATTTACTCATTGAAACTCAAGCACTTGTACAGCTCTATTGAAATCTAACAAACTTTATGTATCGAACCCATGAAACTGGTTTAGATTATTACAAGATAGTTTAGCTACAAAACGTTAATTAATTATTCTGCGCGCAATAACAATATAAAAATGAACAGGTACCCACTTAGCCTCACTTCAATAGCATTGTCATTTGAATTGGTTCCGCTTAGTTTACATGAAAGGGTCGTTGGCAGTTTTTGTTATAGTATTATTCATGAGGAATGGCCTCCGAGCTAATGAATGAATGGCTACGTAGCGCCGCCCACGACCCTCCATTCACACACCCTGCGCGCCGCACGCCGCCGCCGCACGCCGCCGCACGCTCCGCGCCGCGCTTGCATCGCCTCCGCGACCACACTACACGTACTCACATACCTACCACCATCAACTAACTACAACCTTTCAATCATACTACTTAACAGCGGCACTTATTCACCGAATTATTCCATTAACCTTAAAAGATCAAGGAGTCGAATTCTCTAATCAAACTACCTGCAAATGCCAAGAGTTCACCCAAAAAACACCGAGGAATTTCTGGAACGATGATCTACTTGACCCCTTTAATACAATTAGGTTGAAAGTTTATCTTCCAAAGGTCAGAATCGACAATAAATGGCAAAGTTGACGATGAATTAAGGGGAACTAACAATGAGGGATCGCCGCAGGAGTATTCGGGATGAATGGCGTCGGGGTGGGGGCGAGGGGGGCCCGGAGCGGCCTCCCTCGCAGGGTGGGGGAGGCGCGCGGCACGTGTGTCGTGGCCATGGCCACGGCGTGACGTCTGACATTTATGGCGCGCATGCGCAGCGGGAGTCAGGTTCAAGGCCGCGCCATCGATCCCGGCAGTGGAGCGCCGCCGGAGCCACGGGCAGACGCTGCTCTTCACCCTGACACCGGCCAATGTCGGCCTAGCGCCGGCCGGCTTGCGGAAACAGCTGTTTGTTTTCAAATACACGAATAGAATCTCTGTATATGTACTGCAATACATCGGTGTACGAATACAGCGTACCTGTCTTAGACGATCTTTAACTAGTAACGAAAACATTTTCGAACAGGTTGAATCACTCGATGCAATAGTAATACTATTTAGCATACAGATGTACATATATATTATTATCTAGTATGAAAGTTCGAACCTCCAACTGTAAAAAAATAATACTTTTAAGTATGTTTGATCGTCTGCTTGGATAACACAAACAATTACAATAAGAGATACTTCCTTGATTAAATCTTGCAACAGGTCTGAGAAGTGACCAAAACACAAAAAAGAAACAAAACTTTCGGCACATCATATGATTATTCCAGGGCAAAATTTCATAAGACATTCATACCAAAAGATGTTGTCATGAAAGAATGATGATGCATTGTTGTGCAAAAGTAACACCACGTGTATATATTTAAGTTGATTGTGCGAATAATCCGGCGTAAATAAGAAGCGCGTGTATCCTCTACCCTGATTACATTACCGGGACAGGAAAACTTCAGAGTCGATAATATCATCTACTTTACAAGCAGTACCCGGAAACAACGTTTATAACTATTTCTTTGTAAGCTAGTAAATGTAGGTATATATAGGTACTAGGCCACCATATTTCACCCGAAAACGCTTTGCGCTTGGTAAAATGCCTACAGTTGCTTTTTCGCATGCCATTCCACGCCGTATTAACATGAAAGCAAGGGCGAGCATCGCGCGCATAGCTCCGGCCGACGAGTCTTGTCCACACGCAAACAATTTTGCACAATTTGAGCAGTTTTGCAGACGTTTTTGACGAAATAAATTCATATAAAATCAGCAATTCAGAATATTCTATTTATGGCTCTTTACTCCTCTAAATAATAACATTATTTTTTAGATATAATTAAATTGGTTTAAATTTCTGTACTACTTTTGGAAAAAAAGGTGAAAAATATTACAAAACAACTATTTTTCAAAAAATATAACTATCGAGCAAAGTATACGTAATCGTGTTTTGGCGTCTTTAATTATCTTAACACTGAATCAAAATTATATAAACTGAAAAAAAAATAGCTCTCTCTTATATATTTCTATTTTATTTGATTTTTATGAAATATCGATTTCACATAGCACTCCGCGTTAAGTAAGTATACCTAGAAAAAATACCACATACTCGTACCGTTGTGTAAAAGATGAAGCAAGCAGTTTACAATACAGAAAATGGTCTTGAATTAGGTGGGTCTCTAGAATTCTTAGAATTTTTCAATAACATAAACATTAGGTAATTTTTTACGGATATTTTCAGGTGGTGTTGCACAAATTCATAAAGTCTTCATCTAAAACACCTACCATGCACGCTCTTAGGCTTCTACGTTTCGTTTTCGTGTTTGACTTTCCAAATCTAAACACCTTGGAGAGAAATTGCTATTATCGTCTCCATGGCGACGCGGTGCCAACGAGCTGATTGCAAATGCAAGTGTCGCGGGCGCGTGTCAAATCTGTGTCTGCCCACGCAGCTCACAGCGGCGTCTGCATCGCCACATATTGTCCTCTGTGCAGTTGTTTACAACATGTAGGTACCTATTGATAATGTAGCATGTTTGTGGCTGCGAGGAATAATAACGCAACTGTTTAGTAAGCCGTTTAAAATTATTGATAAGCGAATTTTTCACACATTTTTGCAACCATAATCGTGTAGGCAAAACATTCCAGAGTTTTTTATAAATAAAATATAATGCTAGTACTACACTTGTTATAGTAAAGCCATATTAATAAATTTATAAACAAATAACTCTGGAACTTAGCAACCTAACTCTGTCAAATTATTATATTTATAAGTAACAGCTATACCTTCGTTAGAGGAGCTTTCTTCCCGGAAACATCGAACTGGACCGGAGCGACCCAAAATGAAAAGAAGTAATTTGATGACTTTGCTGCCTTTTTTCAGCTGTATTGATCTTTTATCAAACGTGATCCAAATTAGAAACCTATTGATGTCATCTTCGTTGATAGCTTTTGATCTACTTTTGACTTGATTGTTGCTTATACATGGCGCATGTATTTACAATTAGTGCTTGTTTTACACCGTGATCTTTGCACGCAGCAGCTTTATATCTACACACATACCCAGCAATTAATGAATTATTTGATAAATACATTACTCATTGAATATGAATTTAAGGCATTTAGAAATAAAGAAAAAAAAATGAAAATGTTTAGTACTTGTATGTTCTTAGTTATATTTTAGCACCCCCACGTAATTTTACCATTGCAGGGTAACTAAAACCCATTTCATGCAATACTTTTACTTTGGAAACATGCGTCACATGGCCGGTAATAATGTATTCCTGAAATTGCAATGTTATTAGTGTGCCGCCATTCATGAACGACGGGGGATGTTGGCGGTGGGAGGGGGAGGGAGGCGGCCCGAGGGGGGAGGAGGGGTGCCTCCCCGTTTATGAATGAGGACGTACGTCATGGTATCGACCGCCGGTGCCCGCCGCCATGCCGGGGCTGCCGCACAAGGCCAGCTACATCAACAGGTGGCCGCCTGACGCACGCCGACAATCTTTCCACAAATTTTTGTCACTTCACCCAATAACGTCATTCGGATCGAGAGCGATAAGTGCCTCCCCGGCGCGTCCACATTTACGCACATCCCCTATCTATGACAGCATCGCTGCCCTATCAGATAGCCACTTAAACCGGCCGTCACTCGCCGCTCGCGTGATAGTAAAGTTCAGTAAACCTGAAAAGTAACCTCGTTACTGCGACTATTTGCATTCGTGATTAGATTAGCTGTGGAACAGGAAGGCGTGTTAAGAAGGAGGTGTCAATGTGTACTCGGGCATTATCGTCATACTTGAGTGTGACGCCGCCCGCCCACAGACCGCGTTCTGATTTTCAGACAATTGCTATCGGAGCCATTAGACGCGTACTACACGACTGTAATTCCAACTTGGGCGTATAGAATTACACAACAAATGTGAGGCGGCTCTAAGCCAACTTAAACAATAGTAGCTGTGAGCAATCCTCTTTACACTTTGATATACAACCTAATAATCTTGAAACTGAAATAATATAGGAATTTTACTCGAATAATATGACGTAAAAGACCCCGCAAATTAACAAACCAAAACGTCAGAGTACATAAGGTTCATGAATATAACCATTTCATAACGGGACACGATTGAATTCATGTGGTTTGGCATCGCAGTGATATTTATTCGTCAGCGACATTACCAGCCTAGTGGTCGATTCTTTAACATAGGCCTCTATCAAGGCACGCCACTCAGGCTGATCTTCACCTGTTCCCTGCTACCTTTAGTATCTCCTCGCTTCACTTAGTGGCAAGACCATCTGCGCTATACTAACACTAAGCTTTTTCATTCTGCTGCATGCTAAATTCATTCACAACCTCACCCTCCACCTTCAGTAACAAAGATATTCTAAACAAACTGAATAAGACTATTCTACATTCACTGTAATGTAAAATGGCCACTGAATCTTTCTGTTTGCTGAATTCCAGAAAGTCGTATGACAGTGCAGATCAACGTCCTAACTAACCTACATTTTCTACGGTTTCTCCGCCAAGTTGATTCAATCTCGCAAATCTTCATATACTCGACCTCACCCCTTCAACCGTTGACACAGAAAAATACTCATAAAAAATATAACAGAGCTTTAACTGAGACTTGGTTAAAGAAACTTAGATATTAATAAAATGTATCTGTATGGTACAACAAGGTTTAAGTGATTGTAAGAATTTTGTTTAGTATTGAGAACAAAGGAAAGAAACAAATAACTTTTACTATTAACTAAGTCCAAAAACAAAGTTATTTCGTTTAACAATTAATATTACTCAGTTCGTAAATGAAAATTCAATATACGTATTAATCACAAATATCGGAGTTTTTTTTTTTTTTTTTTTGGGGTTAATGTAGTTTATTATAGTATAGCTACATACTAGTTATAAAGTTAATTATAGTAAGTCTATATAGATAAACTTCGTCTTGTTTTCCCAATATACTCAACTATTGTTCCAGACACATACCTAGGTATTATTATTAACTGTGACCTATTGAAAAGCATTCCCAATTCTTTGGTAAACAAGTACCAGTGCGCACGTAAGTGTTCTCATAAATAAGCAACTTTGTGTGACGTTCGTAATATTTGTGGTAAATAATCCAAATGAAGCGCACATACATATATTATCGGAAAATGGGAATGAGGAGTAACGGTCGTGCGTCACTCGGATAATTCCCGTAACAGGGTGGCTCGGGGGAGGCGAGAGGGGGTCCGTCTCCACCGCGATAGCTGTGACGTCAGACTTTCTATCTACACTTTACCAAAGTACTTGAAGACCGTACCTAACAATGAACTTACAATTTGCGGACTACAGATGTTTATTTTCCTTCGGGGCCCGTAGTAGAACCGAACAATTTTTACTGCTGTTGAAGCTTGTAGGCGAAATGTCAAAGTCACGAGAGTATCTGTTCTAGCAGGCCTCGAAAATATGTTGATTAGATAATAACAATGTCTACTTTCTAGGTATAAAACGACGAACATTTCATTCATTCATTTTTAAAGAATTACTAGTATATGTATATGTAGTCTTATAATTTTTGGAATTGTAATTTAATCGTGGTTTAAGTAAGTTTTGACAAATCTTAAACTTTTTGTAGGATCTTGTAAAACGCATAGCAACCAAACAATTACATTCTTTATCTCCATAGTAAGTCGGGTGATTAAACAACAGTTCTCAAGTTGGTATCTCTAGGGACTTATATCCCCCCATCGTCTAGTACTCTTCTGAATGATTCCAGCATTACGCAAGCGAGATAATACAACAAACGCATGAACAGTGCGTAAACCAACCTACGTCCACGATTACACGTTATCTATAAATGAAACAAGATAAATATTTTCACTTTCCATGGTGTCAGGCGCACGTCAGAGTTGGAAACTGGCTAGTTTTTCGAGTACGTAATTATAATCGTGACAAAAGCGTGACGCGAAGCATGGCCAACTGGTGATCGACTCATCAGTACGTGACGCAGCCAACATTACTGCGAGATGAGCGTGAGCTATTTCACGCCATTCACGTCAGAACGAGTTATTTTGACAAACAACGTCGCTCCACCGTTAGGAGGTACATGAAAATATTTTCCACTGCCCATAATAGATTAGGCCAAGGAACATTCTAACAAGTGTACATAAAGTTATAGAAGAGCATCACGAATATACACAGTTAAGTACACTAGATATCATTGAAACAAATGACAATAAATAAGAAAAGCTAATGTAATGTCGTAGCTTCGTAGCTCTACGCTCGTTGAAGTCTTTTGTATCGCACTCAAAAGATCATAACAAAATGCTTAGTCAAAAACCAAAACTCATATACCAAAACATATTTTAAGCCACAATATATTCCTGAATGTTATGTTAGCATACAGTTGGCTAAGGATTTCAATGAACATTATTTAAAAATATATCAACCTGTTTCTACATAACTTTTGAATCTATTTACATTTGCAGTCATAATGAAACGTTAATGTCTTTTGTACTATGTGAAAAAAATATTGTGATAGATAAGGCATAAAGTCATTTTTAGAAAATAAATTAACTTTACTTCTCTATTCAATCGTAACCAATTAATCGTCGTAGGCATTCGTAGACTGAAACACGGTTGTGTTTTGTTGATAACAAAAAACTTATGCATTATACTCATATTAGACCATGCGAACTGTGAATCTATTTATTTCTTTCTCTTAGCAAAAAAATCATGACAATGATCTTGCTCAAACACTAGCAGTATTTACAAAGATTCCGGTAAAGCAATTGAATTTGTACTTCAATGTCCACACTCCCTACTAAAACACAATTCAATATTTTCTCATACCTACCAGTCGATACTACATTATCCCATTCCCCGACATTCACTATCTCCCCCGTCTATTGGATTTGAAACAAGTGACATAAGATCCCAGCTACAAAGTACGAGCATAAGAAGGGCTTCACAGTGAGTCAGCGTAGAGCAATGCGAGATAGCGTAACGTTGTATAAATAGCGGTCGGTGGCAACACCGTCACCTAGAATTGCATTCGCAACATAAACCGCGGTATTATTAGCCCCGAGTCTGGGGTGCTCGCCAAACATCATCTCAATGTACTAGAGAACTCTCGAAGTAGATCGCGATGTATTTTTATACCCACTGTTCTGTCAATTCTGTGTAAACAATTTGTGCTGTGTAGTTTTTTATAAGTAGGTAATTCTTCATATTTTAACGGCAAAATGTTTACTCGGTAGCACATCGAATGATTTTTTGTATACAGTTCAATATAATACAACACACATACACAACCTTACTTAAATTTATGAAAAAAAAAACTTAACCGAATCTACGACGAAAATGATGTTCAACCATATTTTGCGAATTAAATCGTTTTCATCATAAACAGTAGCTCGCCAACTTTTTTCGAGACATGTTTTAAAAACAGATTTAAAATTAATAACATGTAGCACCTACCTGAATTGTAGAAATGTGCCATGATAGTGTCAAGTGTAACACATGAGTGTTTACCTGTCTTGAGACAAGATGGCAGTAGATGACCTATAAACAATCTATTTGTGAACGACACCGTGAGAAACTTTCTAGTAGGCCTAGTAGCTAATAGCGGGTTACCAGCACTTCTGTATTTTTTTTTAACTTTAACGAGTTTGCACTTGGCCATAGTTTACTAGCACTAGCACTTCTGTAATTCGTCTTGTGTTTTATTTACTATATTTTTTATTCATATAGATCAACTTAGCCAACAGAAAAAATAATAATATGTTGTTACACAAACTATTTTACATGGTCGAAATTGTGTATTGCGCGTGTAAAATTATTGGCAAAACAAAAGACCTATGAATCGTTTCAATTGCCCAAAAATGCTTGAGTAAAATTATTTTCATATTGAGAGACCCTGAATATGAAAAAACCCATCAAATTTCATCGAAAATTACAAATCGAAGTGACCGTTACAAGATCTGTATCGCCATGAACTTTGCACACCAATTCTCACGACGCAAAGACGAACGTCAAACACCTATGTAGAGGCAATTATAAAACAAACACTCAAGATGGATATCTGCCTACTCTACTCTACTACATTGCCGTTTGTTTGGTCAAGTGTCACTGAACCAAAACAAAGTGGAGGAGGCACCAGACGCACCCACCGGCGCCGGCGCGGCCGTGGGAAGCGAGCTGTACCGGCTGTCAGCTCGCGTGACATCCACCGCACTCCACGTCACACTCCTCCATCACTACTACAACTTATTGATTGTCACTTCAAGTTCACGGTAGCTTCTCATGACAACTGCAACCGAGGCTCAAAAACATTTACATTTCTTTCCCATCACCGACGAGAAAAACAACGGCATCCTGTTTGCGAAAACACGCTAATGTACGAATGAGTAGTGCGATCGCGTGACTCCTTACCCAAAGTCCAAACAGATGAAACAATCCAGAAGAAACAAATAGCAGCGCGTTAGAAATAGACAACACGAATTGAAGCGACGTCCGAAATAGAACCCGCCTCCGGACTCCGAACCAAAAGTAGTCAAGTTAATTATAGAACGATTCTCGCAGGGACGATTTCATCCCGTGATTCACCTGCTGAAAACTCGATTGTTCGCATTTTACGTCAATCGGTTGCGTGGTGTTTACGGCGCTCGCCGCGCGCCGTCAGCTGACGTCCAGGAATAGCCCTGACAGCGCGGCCACGCTATGCCGCGTGCGCCCGCGCACCCGCAAATAGCGCGCTATAATTAGACGCCGGTGAAATCGTGGGTTTGTTATTTTTCTTTATCGTCGTCCGTTACGCGATAATTGGGTTAGCGCTCGCTGCATGTGGGCCTGCCTGGGCGGCGGCGGCGTCGGCGCGTCTCGCCGCATTGTCCTGGAGCGTGCCGCGCCCGCGCACGCTCCCACACCCTCGCGCCTCGCTCGTACCACTACTACGTACTACTCGCGGAACGCACTAAAACAAACCCACAAGTATGCCGACCACTGCCAAATTATGTAATGACCAACTAACTCAATTCGACTCTTATAGCAATAACATTATTAAAATTGGAAATTGCATTATACTCGCACAGACAAGTATGTATATGTATCTACCTCTACAAGTATTCTTCTCATACGCCATATTTTCATTTTTAGTTAATGGTAAATGAAAAACTTCATAAAGCACGAAAAATTAAATGCCTCCAGCTTCTCTCGAATAAAATAGAAATAACATACATTTATGTCAAGGCAAAGAAAATATATATGTAACTGGAGGTGTTGATTTCGTAATGACACTAATAGAAGAACATGTTTTAAGTTTGCACATTATTTGTTAGATTTTAAAACAATTGCAGTAACTGAATTATTTTCTTACATTACTATTAATAAAATTAAGGTCAATTTATATTAATATGAAAATTAACTAGTATTACACGAGTAAGTATTTTATTTGGAGTAACCTACATACATATTATACAAGTCGTAATTTTGAAACATTTTCAACACACAAAACTTATACAAGTTTCATAAAATAGATCCATCCAAAATAGAGTAGGTAAAATGTTTGATAAATATTGGTTTTAATCTCCTTGGAGTTTTCCAGAAACAGTAAAAACTGTGTTTGCCCCATTTACTAGCTTATTTTAATAATTGCAGCTTGGCGGCAAAACCAGATAGTTGAAATACTTAATTAGAGAAAATCAATGCTTATAAGAATAACGGAATAAAAAAGCTACATATTTTATTAGTAATGATGCTATCGAGTTTTTGTTGGAATAATGATGTTTGTTAAATAAAGAGCTCTGGTTGGAAAATTGCAATTTATTGCTGAATTATATTTATTTAATATTCTCATTTTCTCTGAATTTTAACATTTATAATATTTGAAATGTGAATTTATAGTAGAAATAGTTCCATGTAATAAGTACGCCTACTATAAACTACTTGGTAGATATAAATTTGCAAAATGTTTATATTAATAAACGTGTAGGTACTTATATCATGTATTTAATATAAAATATTAGAAAATCTATCAAAACTGATATAAAGTTAACTTTTTAAATTATTGCCCGTACAGTTTTACGGAAGTAATATTTCTAAATCGCTTTCAATACAATACAATACATTTATTCATTATGTCATAATTATAGGTCAATTTCTTGTCTACATCTAATGAAGTTCCCCATAAGTTATAAAAAGGTCTCTACCATTTCTGTGTCAACTAGGTACCTATCAGTACGCAGTTAGTTGATTCGAGCAAACTTTAACTAAAGCAAGGGTTTGCAGTGAGGTCTA
>OZ026815.1:7637621-7764893 GCA_964023185.1 Macaria liturata | reverse complement strand
TGTAAATTCACTGAAATTTATATACATCTTTTTATACATATTTGTATTAACTACTATAGGGAGTCGATCTATTCGATGTATTTATTTAGATAGGTGAAATGAAGGAACTCGACTGGGATCAAACGGTAGCGAGAGGCCTAATAGTGCGTCGGGTAGCTACGTCTGTCAACATATCACTGCCGCAGCGGCCGGCAGTTGATCTCTTCGCAGATATCGATTAGTGCAAATTTATTGTAGTGATCGTCGCCTCCAGTGCAGGCGCTCCGCGGCCGCGGCGAGTGTGTCGGTGCCCGAGCCCGCTCTCCCTTCCACGCGAACTAATGTATGTGTATGTGTCGTGTGTCGCGGAGGTACACCTTGCGACGCCTCGACTAGTTTTTATTTAATTCTTGACAAAACTAACGTGAAACTGTGCCATTAATTTTACTTTAAAACGTGCCACTGAAAATTTAATTTACATGTTATGTACTAAGTGTAACACGACTGCTAAATACGTGATAACTTTAATTATTTCGTTAAACTATATTTCTAGTCGAATATTATTGTAATGTTAATGTGAGAATGTCGACTATTATGTATGTTTCTTTAAGATTATGTACCTACTGACTGTGACTAATGTTCTAATTTATTTTCGACAGCTGCTGTCATTACCTTCTCTTGCTCAAAAGTTTTAATTTAACTAAATTTGCTCAAGTTGCCTCCCGCATCAGCCCTGTGTGAACTAACTCCCTTCTCTCCGCTCTCATCGTGCTTCTCTGTTTCTCTCCGTCTCACTCTCTCTCTGCCTGTCGTCTCTTCACTCGTTCAATATTTTCACTCGTGACTATTTCCCAGTGGCATATATTTTTGTAATGTGCGTATTATTAAAATAGACTAATATAAATCTAGTAAAAGGTTTTAGAAATAGCATTAAATTATGATCTCTTAATCATTATTAATTATTTTCAAACGTAGCGAGGGCTCCTTATTTATAATACTCATAAGTTGGTGTAGATATAATTACACGTAAGAATCATTTCTTTAGATTTCGATAAGTACTGTGATGACAAACTTATGCAATTAAAAATAAGGTGACCAGTCACTTAGCATTGAGACGTTTACAGCTTTTTATGAACATTGTTATGTGTTGTGCAAAGTCAACTTTATGTTCGTGTTGTAACCGCGTGGACATACGAAAGGAGGTCACGTCACTGCTCCTTCCCGATGTTCGCCGCTTCAATAACACCAGCTGCCATATTTTTCCTATATTATGTACAAAGAACTGCACAAAATATGATACCTACCTACAATATTTTCGTAGTCGAGTAAGAAACGCAAATCGCAAACGCGATCTTCAAAGCGAGAGTGAATCGGTTCTTATCGGGTAAGCCCGCTCCATCTTAGGCCATAGCCTTTGCTTGCTATTAGGTAAACTATGGCCAAGTGCAAACCCGTTCAAGTTAAAAAAAAAACGCGATTTTTTAAAGATTTTAAACAATTGCCTTTAATAACTCGTATCGTCACTATTTATATCGTATGTACGTTAAAGTGCAGTTTTTTACGATTCTCATTGTCATTTTAGATTTAAGAGCGTTCAGAGTAAAAAAAAATTGACGGATATTGTAAAAGCACTAAAACAAACGTATTACAGTATTGTAAAACGGAACATGAGCAAGCAGGGAACTCGACAGGGTGGGAAATACGATTTATAAACAAACGGTTTTTAAGAATTTAAGATTTTGGACAATAATGTTAGAAACTTTGGCGCCTATAAAATCAAACCCGAGTAGATGCAAGATATAATTTCAAATGCACAAAAAAGCTGAGGATTTTCCGTTGCAAGTTGTAGAGAGTAGCCGCGAGCCAGTAGTGCTGGCCGCGGGTGGATGACGTCACTCACTGTAGAGCGCTCGCGTTTATAAAGTTTTTACTGTTATAGAAGAGACCAAGTCTCCGGTAGACAAGGCTAGAACGTAGATAGGATTTAATAATGCGTATTCATGTTAAACAATCGAGTGACAATCGAAACGGAAAAGACTAAATTCTTACACATTATACGGAATGTTGCATCTCGTTAAAGTTATTGATATACGGTTTTCTACTAGTGACCTTTGATACTCGACAGCTGCGGCTGGCGCCCCCATCGGCTACGCACAACATCCAGCACATCTAGCTACGGATGAGTACGAACGAATCCTGAATGAATTTTTACGAGTATCGTTAAGCGATTTTATGTATTTCACCGGTGTGAAAGACGTTGTTGATGTTCTAAAATAAAGATTAGTTTTAAGTAGGTATTGTTAAATCTCACTAATGTTTACTAAATTCTATTTAATTAATATATTTGTAAATACACTCTTGACTAAATTTGGATTTAATGTGTATATAAGAGAAAAGAAATTTTTATTTAATATGAATCCACCTAAGGTGTGAAAATACAAATTGTTGAAAATTTAAATATGTTTTTTGCATTTTTCTAGTCCCTAATTTGTGTAAAAAGTAGGAATCCGTAATAATTTTAGTTGCTAGATAGTTACATCTATGTAATTTTAACTGAAGATTTATTATAATTACCCACACAAACACACACACACACACACATACAAATCACGAGCTTCCATATGAAGACTAATAGGAAAAAGGATGCAAACAAAACCTGTACTTACCTACAAATTATAACAATACAGGTACTTATAGCTGAGCTTAGACAGACAACAAATTTATCTAAATACAATTCAAAAGCACTAATGTGCCCATTGTAAACCACGGCCCATAAATATGTAACGCTCATATTTCGTTAGCCAAGTATTTACATAATTTATCATACGAAGATTGAATAAATAAACATACCATCTGTTATGATACACTATGCAGGCAACACATACTAGAATCTAGACAGTTTACAAGACAACAGATATTACATAAAATTAAATGAAATTTGGTCATAAGTAGGTACTTAATCATGATACTGTTATTAGATACTTTACTTGAAAATATAGGTTGTGATCAGTGGATTTTAGTGAAAAGTAGCTTACGTCACTTGAAAAATCCTATACCTTCACCATACTAAAATCAAGACGATCAGTCGCTCTGTCTTGGCATGATACAAACCAACCACTTTCTCTTTTATATGTTTAGTGCCATAGTTTGTATGCAACAATAGGTAAAATACAACATAGTACAAATAAAAAACAATTCAAAAACAGATGATCGTCATACAGTATAACGTACATGCAACATACATTCAACCTCATTGTACCTACCATAGAGAATAGCTCATTCATAACAAAAACTAAAATACGCAGTAATTCACTTCACTTTCGACCGTGTGAGACATCTAGCGGTTTCTGTCGGATGCACTAAGACTGTGACCCAACACAAAGGAGCAGCTCTAGGCTGTATTGTAGAAACGATAACAGACAACTAGTTCTAGCTCAGTTTCAGTTGACTTGGAGCTTAGCCAAAGACCAGTATTATGTCAGCGCGCCACCACTAGATGGCGCTGTAGCTAAATAAAGTGCAAGGTTTTATCCAAAGGAGTATTTACTTTGTAGTACTATGTAGGTATATCTTAACTTATTCATATTCTTCATGTTAGGCTAAATGAATTCCTTATATTGCCACAATTTAATGTAAACAAACGTTTTAATATTTGTGTATTTAGCAAATGTATGTAATAAAAGTATTTAATAAATTATCCTTGTTAACAAACTTTGTGGTTAAGCCGGCAACTGTATGAAATTAGTTTTATTTGTATTTGATCCTTATTCTGGTCTTGTGTCCAATAAATGGTTGTAGTAACTGATTAAAGAAATGTTTTATTTGCTTATAGCGAATTCATCCATATTTATAATGCCTTCTTATCTAAAAGGCATTATAAAACTCAAAGGTGACTAACTGACTTAGTAATTTATTAACACACAGCTCAAACTACTGTACGGATTGGGCTGAAATTTGGCATGCAGGTAAATGTTATGAAGAATTTTTGGAAATGCCACTTTTAAAGGGGGAAATAGGGGATCTTCTTCTTATCGAATGAGAGTGGTCAACTCTGGTGTCTAGAGTTTATCAAGCGCCCCAAGGGCGGCAAATAAAAATAAAAATAGCGGGGTGCAAGTATAACTTCTTAATGCGAGCGAAGCCGCGAACACCCACTAGTTGTAATATTTTAGACATTTTAGCAAAATCAGTGATATTTAATTTGGAAAAAACAAAGGACCTAAGTATATTTAACTATATCTCAAAACAACTGAAAAACTGACTTGATGAAACTAGTCAATTATTAGACAAAATTAGACAAAATACTAATAATTATATAATAAGTTAAATTTTTGTCGAAATTTTTTGTCGTAATAAAATAACTTAATTTTTTTTCTATTATGTACTTAACTATATACATACTAACACTGTCAATAATTCAATTTTATAATTTGTAGACTGTGCTAAATTATTTTTTATTATCAATTTTATGTAACATGTACACAAATAATGTTTCTACTGGGAAGGACTAGGTACCAAGATACAGGCTAACGCCTAGTTTGGTATCTAGAGCCGCCACTTCATATATGTACATTTTTCTACATCAATAAATAATTTTGAATTTTGAATTAATTTAATATACATTTTGTATTAAAACACGTGTTTTTGATACCCTAAATATAAATAAATCATCATCCTCATATATTATCCAATTCTGAAAATCACAAACAAAGAAGTCCAATCGATAACCGAAGTGAAGATGAATAATGAATAATAATAATAATAATGACTTTTGGGAAGTGAATAAGAACCAATTTAATTTACGTTTCGTATGAAACTCTTTTAATTTCAAAATTATAACTTGTTCCGAATTTTATTTATGTAACATAAATGTAACTATAAGCTTAGGAAGAACGTGTGTAATAAATAAATCATACCATAATATATAAAATAGAAAAACAAATCAGAAACAAGTTTGTAACAGAATAAGTTAAAAACACCTGTCTTTAATCCTATATATATAAACATAGGTACACACACATATTTTATAATACTAAAGTATACTCTCTTAAACTCTAAACTATGGCCGAAAAGCGTTTGACTCAGAGTTTTATTATAATAACTCTAACAAAATATAACCCTCTTATAGCGATTATTTCAGCGACATTATATAAACAATATGTATAACGAGTAAAAAAGTATTGGCATATGTAGGTATATTTTACACTTGCTGGAGCAGCGGTAGGTAGGCATTTTATACAATGTGTTAAGTAAGAAGGGTTTCATATTCAAATAAATATTGGATTGTCTTTTGTACGCCTCAGAGGCGTAATACGGAACGCTTTTTTAATTTTGACATTTATGAACCAATATTTGCAACAAATAAATTTTGTTCCATGTGTTATGGCTTACGAGTTCGAGTAATGCAGTATTCAATTTTTTTACTAAGTATTAATGTTAATTTTAATTTAAGTAAAAAAATCCTCAACTGATGTGTTTGATTGTATTTATGTGTTTCTATATCTGGCTCCAAACAAAGTATTGTAAAATTATAAATAGGTACCTATTGGAGTCTTTAGTAACATAATTGAATCTGATCGGGATTAAAAGAGTACAACAACATAAATAAAAATAATTTGTCATTTCAAAAAGTGTTCGATACAGTAGTCTTATTTTCATAACCTTTGCAATCAACATAATAATACAGAGCATATTTATTAAAATGAGCATGTTAGAAAGCATTACTGAAATCTAGGAGCAAGTAGTTAACAATGGACATAACTCTGCAAACCGGCAGGCTTACGATGCACAACACGAGGTAAGTTTTCTTATAGTTTTTGTCGACAATTATCGATATGTTTTTATATCTCTTCCAGCGCTAACATGCGAGCCCGATGCTAATGTCGACAAGGAATGTCTCAATATGACATATTTTTTATCGAATTTCGAACGTTGGTTTAGACAAATTACTCGGCGTAATTTTGTCGTCTTGATTAATTCGATGTTGTGCATCATAAGCCTATGGTAGGCTGTCAGACACAACTAAAAGAGAGAAAACCTAAAATATAAATAACTCTTTCACATTTATTTATCTGACTCAAAGTAAGCACCGCGTCCGTTGTAACATCAGTCTTTTATAAACTCCCACTGTCTGATTGTACGGTGTCTTAAAGTTTTAACAATTACACAAGATGCTACACGATATTTTTTAGTAGTGTTTAGAAAAAAAAATTGTAAAAATGGCGTAAGTGGCTTGAAAATGGAAGAATTTTTATTACAAGATTTATATTTCTTGTCAACAGCTAGCAATTATAGTTTTAAAATAAATTATATAAATCACAAAACCAAGGCATTTGATATCATCATACACTGTATGATCACATTTCTAATTCATTACCACAATAATAATTTAGAAGCATACACACAGGATATAAATAGTTCATTCAAAATTGTTCTCACTTTTAGACCCCGGCGAGAATATTACGAGAAATTCAGAAAACGACTTGAAAATTTTACTAAATCATTGACGTGGCGTCATTTTTGTAAGGGACGAAGGAAATCCAATTATTTGAAATTATTTTTCACAAAATTAAGACGAATTCTAAACCAATAAACGAGATCATATTTTATCGAGATAAAAAGAATTTCTTCCCGTTTTGCCCATTTATTCCGCACATATATATATACAGGGACAAAACCTGAAACTTAATCTCATTATTTGACGCGTCACTCTATCAACATTGTAACTACTGTGACCCACTACGATCAACCAATATCACAAAGTTACTCACGGTTTTTTGTTTTTCATCCGTATGCTTGGATAGTCAGACAACAGATTGGTCGAGGTTTTTCTAGAAGTTTTCTCACGTGATCTTTCCGCACAACATATTTTCGAGACATCTTGAAATTTAAAAAAAAATCGTGATATCATTGCCTCAAGTAAAAATGTGTGCACACGCAAAAGTCATAAGTTAAGACTTTTCTAGAAAATTTCGATATTTCACGCGAGATCACATCGCGTCGAGTACTTCATACGTAGTCGCACAAATGACAGATAAATCGTCGATTTTCTCGAAGTTTTCCAAATTTCCCGCCCGTTCTCAGCGCCTCACGTGACACCGTGCGTACAGTCACAGGGTATGGGACAGAGGCACAGTGCTCGCTACGTGCTCTCTTCCTCCACGGACACTAGGTTCGGTTCCGACTCCGACCTCCGCTTGAGGCCCTCTGCGTCCGGAGACAGGGGCCTCTCGGTGGCCTCCTCTTTGATCTCCGAGCTGGCCGCCTTGATGTCCGGCGCACTGCGACTCACGTCCACCTGGAAATTACAACATATTCCTGATTACTGTTTTCTATTTAGTAATGAAAATGAAGTACTGATTGATCGACGACGAGCGGCATGTGAAATGGGAAATGAGTTAAGGAACTGGTTCCATTCGCTTCCTGGAAGTTTGTTTTATTCCACAATGTGAAAAGTTTACGTGTTTTACGTTTAATTATTAACACAAGCCGGCTTAAATATGTGTTCTCATTTTCAAGTATATATGTCACATTGAAGTGTTTGGTATTGATATTTAGTGAAGTTACGAATGGGGGTTGTTACTTACTATTTACTACTTTTACTATTTCATTAGTAATTTTTTTATTCATAACTACTGGGTGACCGCAGTTTTGTCTACATTTCATCGGTCACTTTCCTTTCTCATTCCGTTGCGGAGTTAAAGAATAACAAACAAACCAACAAACATACTTTTCACTTCTTGAAAGCGAGCCTCTACTCACCAGTTCTGTGTCCAGATAAGACTGCGTCTCCTGTTTGATCTGTGTGTTCATCTTGTCGTTGTAACAGACGCCGTTGAGGTCGATCGCGCTGTTTGAGAATATGGCCGCCGCGCCCGCCGACGCGTCTACCAGGGGTTCTGCCTGGAATATACAGTAAGAAACTTAATGAAATTCCTATAATAGGCGATTGTTAATTATCTCATGTCTCGAGAACCATTCAAATTGGTGAAAATTAGTTTAAGAAATTGACGTTCTGCTCGCACTGAAATTTCTCGTGAGATTCGGTCTTCATTGATAATTGTCGTTATTTCTCCGCATGATTCATTCGTTGGGGAAGTTTTTTTGACAGATACACTGTATTGCCTTAAGTCAAATACTTAGTAAAAATAATAAGTAGGTAAATACAGGTATGTATTTAATTTCATTTGATATCCTCACGGTAGAAAGATTTCACTCGAAAACGAAACTATATGATTGGCAAATTTTATTGTCATTCCTCAATATTAGTGAATTTAGGCGTCTTGATTAGCGGCATCATTTCCGATTTTTTATTGTCTTATACAAAAATAGTTTATTGGTCAAAAATGCAAATGTAAAAAACGTACCTGTATTATGTCATGTAGGAGGATATGCAAATCCTAATAGTAAGAGTTTGGTACGCTTGTGTGTAACTAGTAAATTGTAAAAATATAACAAATATAAGAAGGACAATGTTACCAGCGCCACATCGTCCGGTATAAGGAACTTGAGTTGCGTGGGCTTGTGAGGGGACGCCGCGTCGCCGGCCGGGGACTCGTGCGACAAAGGGGCGTCCTTGAATGACAAGTCTTTTGCCTCTCTGGAATGATGTAAGTTTATATATTTTTTATCAAATATATAATTCAAACGTAAGAGGAAATACGCAATGCACGCGTGTTTTTATTTTTTACACTTTTTAAGAAATCAATTTTTTTATTCAATTCAATTTCTTTATTAGCCTAATTAAATGTATTAACATTTACCCTGTTAAGAGGGGAATTAGGGCGTAGCTAAAATTAAAACTAATTATTTTAAAATCTAATACTTAATATAAAATCTTAAACTTAAAATAGTATGTGAACAATATTTTCTTATTATACCTGTTATCCTGTATTTCTAGTTTTTTCTAGTAATTAATCAAGCACATAATATTACATCAGAATTACACCTATTAATATTGAATTATTGAGTGAGACGTGATTAAATTAGATTAATAATTCATATTGAAACAAAGACGGGAAGTTCCTGCCTAAGGAAGACTATTATAAATGCGTCATGGACGATTTAGAATTTAATTGAGAATTCATCTTGATGTGTTTCCAGCGGTTAAAAAAGCATGTTAAACATATAAAAATAAGATTTATTTCCTATAATTTTCCGTAATTGTTACAATAAGTTGCGCTAGTTGGCAACAGAGAGATGGTAGGTATAAACAGATATGGTAATTGGAAAGTAATAATTGTTTTCCATCATAATCATGATTCTACATATTTTGGGTTTTTATAAGGTTTTTATCAAGATGTATACATAACAATGACATTACTTTAACAGTCTGACTTCAAACACTGATTAATGAAAGTTATTTCTATCAAATATTATTTATTGTGCAACCACAATTACACATTTTATGTTTAAAATACAGAAAACCAAAACATTGGACGGCTTAGCACTAAAGTAAGTCAAGCGACCTATTTTAGCCAACTGTGAAAGAAATCAGTATCACTGGCGTATAAATGTAATCTTGTATTGTGGCACTGTACTTAGGTACTATTTATATTTTATAGTTTGTAAAAAAAATGCATACCTAGCTGGTTAAGACATGGCGCGCCTTATATAACTTGTAATAACATAATGTCTACAACTTACCCATGTAATATTTACTTAACCATTTTTCAAGGAATCTTCTTAAAACTAAACCGCCTTCCAACATTAACTATAATTATGTAAATGGCATCTTCACATGTAGCAACTGTTCTAGAACATTCGCCGCTAAAATAGGGTATATTAGTCATGTGAGGAAGCACCAGTAACCTTTCCGTAGGAAATACGTAGCCGTAGCCGAAATCGGCTTGAAAAGCATCATCATCATCATCAACCCATGTTTCGCAAAAATAAATTTGATTTGATAATTTATTTTGTAACTTTTACCCTCCAAAACCATTCTGTAAAAAGCTAGCCAAGTCTCGATGGAGCTACTTGTTTATCTCTAAAAAGTAATTAAATCTAAACAAGGTCGTGCCAAGTCTAAGGTTCTAAGGTTCGTTACTGCGATTTCTTTATTATTATAGTTAATGTTGTGTTTTTAGGTATTGTACCTTTTAGTTAGTTTACTATTCTTTGTCAGGTATTCTGTGTAACATAATAACTATAACGTAATTTTACCGAAGTACCTAGTATTATATTGGGAGATGACTCTGGCCTCGTAACACAGTCTAACGGCTACCAGGAGGTCACACGTTATTGTACAATATTTACGTCAAATAAATGAATTTTGTAATTGTATTTGTGTGACTTGTGTAATAAAATATGGCAATGTTAAATCGAACCTTAAGTATACAAACATTACTTTTATTTTTTAAAACTTGTGTGTAATGTAAAATAAAATTTAAGAAGTAATAGAAAATAAAGCTTTCTTTTTTTTTATTTGTGTGGCTTGGCCGTTGACTTGTACCCACTAACGTATAATTAATGTTTTCTTACCTTTTAGGTGTGGTGTGATGGCTGTCATTCTTGTCTGCCTGGTGCTGTGTGATGAGGTCGCACGCCTTGCCCAGTATCACGATGGAGACCAGCACTCGCACCGTGATGAGGCATAAATATGCCAGCACTATTAGCAGTATTGCAGCGAACCTGCAACTCGACATACAAGAAAACAATTGCATTATTTCGTATAGAATGAATGATTGTATTTTATTTATTTATTTATTAAAAATGAAGACGGCCGTAATCAATTAGGTACATTAACTATTGCAAATATTCAATCAAATACATCACAATAACAATATTTAAATCACTCAATTTAAGTAACAATGTTAAACAACTATGTACATATTAAGGTAAAAGCATCAGTAGATGACCACTTAAGGAGACAGAATATTCTTTTTAAATGTTTGACTTTAATTATCATAAGAATTCAGTTAGTTTCTTTTTTTGGAAACCCTGTGATAAGTGTTTTAACATATGAACAAGCATTTCACCACGTACAATGGTCGAATAAAATTAAAAAAAATAAAAATGTTCCAATATTAGAAATTTAGTAGTTGACCATCTAAAAACTAGAAGATGACCATATTTTGCATCAGTAGGTGACCACTCAGATGCTACAATTTTAATTGGGTTATTTGTTAAATAAGAAGCAAAATAAGATTAAAAAAAACGTTTTATTTGAAAAATAAGGCCTTTTAAGCCTATAATTTAAATAAAAACAAGGCTCTAAAAGATCCGACAGATGGTTATAAAACAAAAGGACACTGTCAAACACAAAGCGTAAACGTCAAACTTTTTGCCAAAGGGATTATGGTCCTGAATGTTTATGTGTTATGGGCATTAAACTTCAAAAATTATATCAAGGAATGTATCTCTGGACATCAAATACATTTCTCGTAGAACTGGTCTTCTTGGGAGCCTCTATATGAGCAACTACTGCATCCCAGGGATAGTCGAGCACATCTTTATGTTCGGGCCATTTCCACAAACGACCATTTGATTTCATAGATGAGATTGTTGCTGTTTTTTTCGTAGCTTTAAGTACGTTTCCATGATAAAAGTTATTGTCGTACTTAAATATGACAAATTCTCCATCTACTTTTTGCGGGGGTTTTAAACCCACAATTGGTGATTCTCTTTCAAGCTCATTTTCTGACTCAATCACACTTTCTCCTGAAGAAACCACAGCATCCGAGTCTGAACTGGAGGAAGAGAATCGCAGGTTTTTTTTTACCCGCTTTATTTTGGTTGATTCTAATTTTGTGAGAGTCTAGATTCTCTTTAATGACTCTTTTTCTTCTTTCTTTCTAAGCTTTTCAGCAGCCTTTTCTACTTTTATTCGTTCAAGATCTTCTTTTTGCTTTAATTTCTTCTGTAGATATTCCTGATAAGTTTTTCCTGAAACATATATACGTACCATAAAATTGGTCAACTACTAAAGAAAATCAATCTCAAAATAAATCAAAAGTTGACCACCATGGTCTATTACTAGAAAATCACAGTCAAACGGAATCAGTAGTGGACCACCCCCACATCTCAATATTGTCAACAAATCTTCAAATTTTAATTACCCTGTCATTTAAATAAACCATAAACGAATAAGAAACGAAAAACACTTACCGTCAACAAGGTGACAAAGTTCCTAGTATTTAGCTTCAAACTTTTTCAATCTCTACGAAAATTGTAACAAAAAACGAATTTATTGATTTATGGTCCGTCACTCAACAAACAACTGGCAGCCATTTTCTATATTTGACAGATATGGATGCGCGATTTTCGCGCTTAGTTGACCAGATGGCAGCACTGACTACTTATTAACGAATGAGTTTAAAAAATTGCCGCGAATTCTTATTATAACGGTTTATGTGCATTAGCGGTCAACTACAGGTACATGGTCAACTACTAGTGACTTTACCTTATGTAGAACCCGCTTAAGTAAACGTAAATTTTAAAAAGCCGTGAAAAAAATTCCATCCTTTTCGACAATTTAGCTCCTCCTTTAGTGGGAAAAGGCAATGATTTTCGTAATTTTTTAAATTTACTCTAGTGACTGTATGTAGACATAATTATTATTAAACAGATAAAAACAGATAAACAGATAAACATTTTATTGATAATTTGATGATTATTTTGATAAGTCAATAAGGAAAGGCAAAATTACAATAAAATTTCTATGAAATAATCATAATCTAAAATAATCATACTCATTACAAAAATTAATAGGAAATTGCATTCATTATAAAAATTTCGCAATTAACATTCGTCTATTACTATTGGAATAGCATTCTTTTTCACTTTGAAAAAATTCGTCTACACTGTAGATAAAGATAAATTGAAATTGAATGTTTTTCTTAGCCTTTTTATACGATACGAAACGAAAAAAAATCTAATAAAAGCAGGTTATTTAAATGCACTGTAGTGACTGTACGTAGATATAATTATTATTAAATAAAGATGAATTGAAATTGAATGTTTTTCTTAGCCTTTTTATACGATACGATACGAAAAAATACATCATTTGTGAAAATTTCAGCTTTCTAGCTATAATGGTTTATGAGATACAGCCTGGAGACAGACAGACAGACAGCGGAGGCTTAGTAATAGGGTCCCGCTATAACTTTTGGGTACGGAACCCTATAAAACAAAATAATAAAAATAAAATAATAGCAGGTTACAGACACACACCCGTCCACTTTGACAGCATGCACCAGCACCCTCGTGATGACGACTCCCAGCGGCAGCGGTATGAAGCCCATGCGCCTCGCCACCAGGTCCGAGTGGTCGCTGAACGCGTACTTCTGCCGGGTCTGCGCCACGTCGTACGCCAGACTCACCGTGTACTCGCGGTACACACCGTACGGTATCTCGTTAAACCTGGAAATCAAAATAAAAAAAACATTTATTTACAATGAAAACATTACAAAAATACGTACTTATGGTTATTGAAAATACTTCAATCAATCAATCAGTTCTTTATTGACAAAAATATACATAATAAGAGAGAGATAAGTAAGACACAAGAAGCTTCAAAGTCTCTGGCTTCCGAACTAGAAAATTATCTGTGTCTCGGAAACCAGCTCCTTCTCTATTAAGGATCACTTATTCAATACACACTTATTCAATTAAATATTTATTTTAAATAATAAAAGCGTTTTGGTGATGAAGTTGTTGAGCCTTTTCGTAGCTGGGTTATAGTTTTTTAACCATATCATTGTATACAGCTAAAGTGACAGTACCAAGATTTATTTAAGTTGACATATTGTATGATTACATACCTATTATTACCTATGTTTGACATGTTTTTAATAACAAAAATTTTCATTATGTTATTAATAAAACTTGACATTGTAACTTCTAAAATTTTATTAAAACTAAATGTTATAAATTCAATTTGACGAGATATTGTAATTTGTGTAGCATATTCTATGATATTAGTACTTATACCTATGTTACCTACAACTTTACATTATCAATAAAGATTCTTTATCTTTATCTTTATAAAATAGTATAAGTAAAATTGAGTTTGTTGACGCTTAAACTCCTGTACATAAATCTAAGTACTAACTGAGTTTAACCTGGCATAATAAAAGAATTTGAATTTTGTATTTTTTTTTTTCATCCTTCACAGTACAACAGATTAAAGCATCAGGAAGATTTTTGGTAGAGACATGACATGTTATTTTTACATCTTGACTCGATTGTAGCAAGCACTACTCAGAACTGCGCCATGCAAAAACTGCTAGTAGGTACCTACTAAGACTCCACCATTCTATTTTACCCCATACTTATTTTATTAGTAGTAGCTATTAGCTTTCAAGGAAGATTGTCTCACTGCCCTAAATACAAAATGTCAGGCTAAGAAAGAAAGACTTAAGCTCTCATACATTTTGTTCTATTTATTTATTTTGTAAATGTATAAGTCTAACTATTGTGTACAACTTTCTTTACAATATAATATTATAAGTATTTATTAAACATTGCTGGTTATTTTATTAATAGACATGTATCTTACCTAGTAATAAAAGCATGCTTCACCCAGTCAATGATGACTTCGAACGCCAGTACAAGCATACAATCGGGCGCTAGGATCCAGAACCGTTCCTCTCTCCACATGTATTCCTTCATGGTTTGCAGCACTACTATGAAGAGTAGTACAGACAGGTGGAGTCGTTCCCGGACGTCACTGCAGGACACTTGAAACAGGTTGTTTTTGTCAAACTTCTTGAATACACTGCCTTTTAGTTCTACAAACTGGAAAGCAAGTGAAAATGAATGTTGTAAAAAATCTCTAAACTATACATATAAGTGCATTGTGTATTTTCGTTATGATTTATAAGTAATTGCTAGCGGTGTTATAACTAAATTTAAAAAAGTAATTGGGACGAATTAGACTAGTTAACGGTAAATAAAGACATATACCCAAAACAATTGAAACAATTTCTTGAAAATTTCATTATGATTTGTGGGTAGACATAGCTCTTAATAACAAGATGGTGCATTGGTCATAATATGAACCAAATATGTATTATTTATAAAAAAAAAACTTACATTGTTAGACATCATAATTATCAGTAACCCTTTGTTGTTTGAGTTGAAGGCAACATTGAGAGTTGTGGCTTGAAACAACACCAATATGCTGTGAAGAACTGAACATACATATTCAGAAAATTACTTGATTTATTCCATATCACATATTCAAGTAATTTAAGTTACAAGTGGATTCAATACATAATAAGAGATTACAATAGAGTGCTTCAGTATTTAATAAGATATATAAATAGGAAATGGTAAAGAATTTTTGCTGCAGCAAAGAGATATTTGTATAAAGAAATACAATGTCTTTATTCATAAAATTATGTATTTATGTAAAAAATAGTATATAAAACCAATCATTAACTCATATCTATTTATTATACTGACAGATATATAAATGCATGTATGTACTTTGTATCCATATTCTTATCTATAGTCATGTTCAGGTGTGAAGGTTGTAATGTTACCAAGCAGTATCTATCTACTACAGTCTAAGTACATATAATTTGAGTGCATCTTAAGAATGATGTCATGCACTAGAACTTCAGTGATGCTGACTACATAGCCTTACTTCTATTAGCTATCAAGGTGTAATGTGAAAAATGTTTCCTTCTTGTATCCTAGTAATGTAATCCTAGTTGTATGTTGAGCTGAAATCTTCTGTAAGTACTACACATACTGTAATCTATAAATGAATAATAAGTACTGTAATATATAAAATACAAACCAGCAATATAGCAACAAAAATACAATACATTGTTTGATAAGATAATAAATAGTAGATCTTAAATGTCCAGACTATAATCTTTATGGTTGTTTTTTATATATAATAGTAAAATAGGTCTTTGAATAAAAATAAGTATCAGTATTATTTTAGTTCCCGTGTGTCAAATATTTTGTCCAGTTCAGAAAGTTTTCTCAAATATCATATATATAATTGAAGCATGTTAACTATCTAAAGCTTCTAATTAGTAAAGCATTAAAACTTAACCACGATCTCGCTTGGGTTAAAAAGCTTAAAAAAGTTGACAACCCCAGCAATGATATATGGCGACTTGCTAAAACCCTGCGTTGTTCTAATTCTACTTCACTGCCAGCACTTAAACGCAATGATGGCACGCTAACGGCTAGTCAACAAGAACAGTGCAATGTGCTAGCTGATGCCTTCCAAAATAACATGCTTCTTACCCATAGCTGGTATAGTGACGAGCTGCCTGCTATCGAGAACGCTGTGTCTATGCTAAACACAACTGACTGTACTTCATGCCCACTAAATCTGGTTAGGCCAAACGAAGTAGTCAAATGTATCAAAAGTTTAAAACCGCGCAAAGCGCCGGGTCCAGATGATATCTCTAACCATCTTATCAAAAATCTACCCCAAAAGTGTATTGTTAAGCTAACCAAGATCTTCAATGGCTGTCTGCAGCTTAATTACTTCCCGCTACCGTGGAAAAACGCAAAAGTTATTGCCATTCACAAGCCAGGTAAAGATGCTCTAGACCCTAGCTCGTACCGGCCGATTAGTTTATTGCCCTGCCTGGGTAAATTATTTGAAAAAATTATTTACAGCCGCCTAATCCGCGTCTCCCACGACCTACTAATTGAGGAGCAATTTGGGTTTAGACAAGGCCATTCAACAGTTCAGCAGCTTGCCCGAGTTGCCGAATCTGTGTCATACAATCTAAATCTTAACACGTCAACTGGCATGTACCTCCTTGACATCGAAAAAGCATTCGACACAGTTTGGCACTTGGGGCTGCTGCACAAGCTGCTAAAACTGAACCTCCCCATCAATCTAGTCAAGCTAATTCAGTCATATTTGGCAAATCGTAGTTATTCGGTCCACATCAATAATATTTTCTCTTCACCAAAAAATGTTCCTGCCGGCGTGCCCCAAGGTTCGATCCTGGGCCCCTACCTATTTTTGTTGTTTCTTAATGACATTCCTGTCCAAACTAGAACCAGTGTTGCCTGTTTCGCAGATGACACTACCTGCTATACGTCATCCACAGATATCGATTTAATAATAGGACGCTTGCAGCTATCGATAGACAAGCTATTATCATATTTCAAAAATTGGAAACTTAAAATAAACGCATCTAAAACCGAAGCAATCCTCTTTACCAGAAAAAGAACTTTACCTGCTAGAACTTTAAATATAGATGGATATAATGTACCTTGGAGTCGTTCTGTGAAGTATCTCGGTGTTACGCTGGACTCCAAACTTAATTGGTCAGCTAACACGGCTAAACTTCAACTAAAAGGTATGAAAGCGCTTAACGCATTAAGTCCCATTCTAAACAAAAAATCTTGTCTAAGTTGCCACACAAAATTAAGAACGTATCTCACCCTGGTAAGACCATGCTTCACATATGCTTGTCCTGTATGGCATAGTACATGCAAAACTAACATTAATAAGCTTCAACTAGTCCAAAATAAGGCACTAAGATATGCTTATAGTACACGTCCCAAAACTAACCTACATGAGTTACATCTAAAAATTGGACTACCAAAAATTGATGTATACATGTACAAATTATCTGAGAAATTTTACATACATACTAATCCACGCCATAAGAATACTTTAATAAGTAACATTGGTAAAACTCGACATAAAAATCTTCCATTTATCGAAACGTATAATCGGTACAAATTGCCCCATCACTATTTCCTTCATCACGCGGAGTAAGCGTGTCAACAGCTCTGCGAGCGCGCGAGTCCCAGCCACAGAACAATAGTTCCTATCAGCCGCGACCGCGCGGGCGACTCTGAATCCTATTACCTCGGGTATGCAGATCTTAGTCGCTCGCGGGATCTCGCCCTGGCGACACGCGGGCTCGAACGCTGTCAACTATCGTACCTATTCGTTCATGTTGCCTTTTGTGGACGTACGAATTAATATTAACTTTATTTTGAAAATACCCACAATTTTATCTTATGTTAATTATGATTGTGCAAATTTGTTCTTAGTAACTTAGTGCTAAACTTAAGCCTAAGTAGCGGTATTTAGACTACCAATCACATTAAACTTTACTCTGTTTTCATATCATTAATAATCAACCAATTAAAAGCTTTATAGTGGCCTATGTGCTTGGACAAAGTGTTATGTAAACTATTATTAAGTTATATACCACTAGGATACATTAACACTGGTGCTTGTATATATATTGTAAATATTTTATGCCTGAATAAAGATAATTAAAAATTGAAATTGATCTCAAATATCAGTAGAAGTAACTAGTCTTCAGCAAATAAAATGGAATTTTCGTCATTTAAAATTAGTTTTGCTGAATTAGCAGAAAGTTCTTTGTTAATAAAAGGATACACACATATATCATAGCAAAGAGTAGATGAGGAATGACTCCCAAATGCTCTCTTCTTCTGTCCCTTGGTTCTGTGGCCGTCCAGAACAGAGCATCTATTGTATCCTGGCCAAAAGCTGAGAACAATCTGTCACCCACTTCTAACATATTATAGAATATGTAAAGTTTCATCACACTTTGGCTTTTCACCAGGTGATACATCATGTTGGTGTCAATATAACACATTAGTATGCTGCATATTAATAAAATGAATCCCTTCAGCATGTCACAAGTCTCAGCCGGCTTTAGTATGCTTTGTCGAAGGTGTGATGAGAAACTGAAATAAACATAGCCAAGGTAAAATACAGAAACACTAAGAAAAAACCTTTATGATTCAAAATTCCAGGAAGTCACTTACCCAAAACATCTTCTGAACAGTCTATTTAGTAATGACCAGACGGCCATAATGAATCTCAGGGGTAGGAAAGTGTAAACAAACAACAGAGAGTCTGCACACTGAAAGAATCCATATGCCATGAACTTTTCTAACTCTTGAGGGATTTTTATGAATGAGTAGACTTTTTCGCGTCGAGCAGAGAACCTCTCCTCGTCGTGCTCCAGCAAGTACCCTCGGGTGAGTTCGACGTGTAGGAACGCAAACAGAGATGTTGACTTATCTCCATCTACAAAACAATAATGTACAATTAAACTTGAACGTAAAATACTTATAACGAAAACGAACGAATATACAACAGGTTTACCTCTCTGTTTAGAGTCTTTCACATTTCTATCCATATTCCCGTCCCCTGAAACTGGTTGGACAGTGGCTAGAGGCTTGAAACGTAACCTTTTAGTTTGCTCTTGAACTTCTTCACTCTTCCCTACCATTTTGCAAATAATAAGTTTATTGAAGTAAACGACATGAACATCGAGTCATTAAAATTATTTATCATTTATCCGCACAAGTAAATCTTTAACATCGAAACTTTTGCCGCAAATGGATACAACTAAAACATCAAAAACTATTATATTATTTTTGTATTGAATGAATGGAACATAAAATATGGACATAATCAAAGAGTTATTTGTAAATTAGACTCTTTACCCTTGGTATACAGACGAAACTTCTATGAACGATTAACAAATATTCACAGAGAAATTAACCACTACCAAATATTTTCAGCTGTTTGACAGAAACGTGAACTACAATGTCAAATTCACTAGTGATGCTTACTCGCTGAGGGACAATAAAATATATCGAGCTTCTAAACGAAAATTTACCGATTTTAGCACATCTCAAACAACGCTGACTACGATTAGTTGAGTTGCTGTGCTGTCAAGACATTTCTATTTAAGAAAAATGCATGCAAGAAAACTGTGAACCCGCGGTTCCGTGATTGCCCACGTATTGTAAAAGTAAGAATTCGTTGGGCTTTTATCACTAAATGCGAGTAAAATATTGATTACTAAACATATTATATAAAGTAACAAGTATTTCAAGCTATAAGTGGTCAGAAATCCTGCAATTATGGCGTCAAGTGAAGGGCGAACTGTAACATCAAACTTGCATCAGCAAGATTTAACCAAATTGGTGAGCAAATTACTGTGTTTTTATGCATCAATTGCTACATATCGCAATAAGCAGCTCTTGCTCTGTGGTACTGTTACTTGTTATAGGATTTTTTTCTAAAGATATTTTAGAAAAAGCCGAAAATAAAACATAACCTAAAACTTATGTCCACGATCTTCTGTATTTTAATCTGACAGAACAGGTCTATGACTTCGTGACACGCTTTATGACTCTTAAATCTTACAATAATAGTATCTTAATTTAAAATGTTTGTAAACCTCTTGTATGACTGATGCTAAATAATTTGTTATATATTTTTAGGATGTCACAAAACTATCTGCCCTATCGCCTGAAGTAATTTCAAGGCAAGCTACTATTAACATTGGTACTATTGGACATGTAGCTCACGGGAAATCTACTGTAGTAAAAGCCATATCAGGAGTTCAGACTGTCAGATTCAAAAATGAGCTGGAAAGAAACATTACCATCAAACTGGGTATGTACATTTTATGTGTCTCTACTATGTAATAATCTAGAATCATTATAAAAAATTGCCAACATTCCTAATATTATTATTATTCAATCATAGCCCTGATGTTTAGCCTTTTTTGCCCTATTTTATAGAGCATTGCTACTTATAATTTATCTAATATTAATAGCTGATTGCTAGAAAGACAAGATAACATTAAATATCTTAAGTAATTATAATTATTCCTCCAGCACCTATTAAGAAATTAATATTAATGCATTACATTAAAGTAGTTGTAAATATAATTATCTTGTAATAAACATGTTCCATTGAAATGTTCCAATTTAAGGACGAATATTGCATTTCTTAGAGGACGCAACCTAACTTACTTACCTAAGTTGTATTTTTATATCCTCATAATTTTGCTGTGCATAAATAGTTTGCCCATGAACATAATTTGCTATTTTTGTACAGATGCTTTGTAATATACCATGTGTCCTTTTCTCAATAATAAGTTAATATCTACTTGGCATAATGTTAATCAAAACACATGGTATGTTGCAGAGCGCCTGTCCAGCTCGGTTGTTAGAATGTACCATGAGAGAGAAGTTGAGAGACATGAGAACATGTTCTTTGAAAAATTTGTGAAAGCAAAGAAGAGGCGACTGTCTCTGGACACTGAAGACGGTGCACCGGCTCCTAAAAAACAAAAAAAGAATATAAAAGAACCAGAAGAATATATTATAGAAAGAATTGTCAAATTCAATTATGAAAATGGCAAAGAATATTTCTTTGTCAAATGGCAAGGCTATACAGAAAATGATAATACCTGGGAACCCATTGAGCATCTTGACAACTGTCCAGCTGTAATAAGAGAATTTTTGGCTAAAGAAGAAGTACAATACTGTGAAAGAATTGAAAAGCTTAAGGAAGAGCTATCATTTGGTGATCTACTAAGTGAGGATAATCTGGTCAAAAGGCTGCCTGAAGTAGAAGAGAATGAACTCTCTCATTTGAAGGCCATGCTGACACTCAAACTCATCACTATAATTAACTTGCCACCTTCAGATGAAGATTATGCCACAGAACTAGTACAAGACGCCAGAGACCTCCTACAGCTGTATGTTACGTCCCGCAAGAGGTGTCAGCAGTTGATGAAGTTAAAGCAATGGGAGGAGCATTTGAACCAAGTTGATAAATCAAAGAAACTAGTAGTAGAGAATAATGCTGACCTGACTGGCCCACCTGAAAACTTTACATACATCCATCAGTCCATACCTGCAGCTGGTGTAGAGATACCTGATGAACCCCCCATTGGGTGTGAGTGTACAGCTTGCAATTGTCGCTCCAAATCTTGTTGTGGTATGCAAGCTGGCCTCTATGCCTATACTGTCAAGAAAAGGCTCCGAGTGGCGCCAGGGACACCCATCTATGAATGCAACAAAGCCTGTAAATGTTCCGCAGATTGCAGTAATCGAGTCGTACAACACGGGCGACAAGCCAAGCTCACCATATTCCGTACATCTAATGGATGCGGCTGGGGGGTTCGAACAGAACAAAAAATCTTGCAAGGACAGTTCATCTGTCAGTATGTGGGAGAAGTGATCACATTTGAGGAAGCAGAGAAAAGAGGGAGAGAGTATGATGCTAATGGATTGACATACCTCTTTGACCTAGACTTCAACTCTGTGGAAAATCCATATGTGGTGGATGCAGCCAACTTGGGTAATGTGTCCCATTTCATCAACCACTCCTGTGACCCAAACCTGGGAGTGTGGGCAGTGTGGGCCGACTGCCTGGACCCTAACTTGCCAATGCTAGCTTTTTTTGCAACACGCGACATTGATGCCGGTGAAGAGATCAGTTTTGACTATCTACAGAAGTCTTCTGAGAATGATGACACCAGCACCCCCAGTGTCAGTGGAGAAAGCACCAGTGATGTGAGTGTCAATGAAATTAGAGTTCCCAACGGGTCCGATGCTGAGACAGCTGAATGTACAACTTCACCTTTCAAAAACAGGTTTGAGATGCAACAACAGAATATGGCTATGCTGAGAAACCGCACGGAGTGTAAGTGTGGATCTGCTAAATGTCGAAAATACCTGTTTTGACATAAAGTTCACTAATGGAGTTGCAGTAGTATCTATCACAATGAACATAAATTATATGAATGAAATGTATAGCTAAGAAGAATCTCTGAAATTTGATGTGTTTATATCCTTACATGAAATGAAATTACAATGCTCCCATATTTTACCATTACATTACAGAAATACTGTTATTTTTCTAGAGATTTAAATATTAAGTTTGTAATTAGGAAATCTTTATATTATAGTTTTAAGGTAATATTTTTTCTGCTCTTTTTGAAAATGTTTTTAGAAATGATTGTTTAATTATGTCAAATTCTATCTCCAGTATCATAAACTTATATTAGTAATTATGTCAATTCTTAACGCATCTTTTTGTTTCCATGCAGCAATAATTATGATATGGATTTATAGATTGACCTATAAGTCCAAATCATGATTATTGCTACTTCTAACTGACCTTTTTTATCTTTTTTTTTTACATAGGTACCTAATGGAACATATTGTACAATAAGGTGCTAATCTATGTACTTCTGTGCCCTTTACTATGCCTGTGCCTTCAAACAATGTTATGTAAACATGAGGATTGGAGATGAACAAATGTTTGTAAACCATATACATATATTTTACTTTTAATTAAGTAGTTATTAAAGGTGAATTTTTACTATAGTATTATACAATGTAATGCATTTTTGTAAGTTGTACCTACACTATGTTATCATTTTCTAGGTTAAGGAATAAAGCAAATACAAAAATAAAAACATTTTCATTTTTTGTCATCATTAGTTTGAGGGCAATGCTCATTTCTCTATATAACCAACCATATCTACTTCTTATTGAACTACTTAGCTTGCCTGTTGTTGAAAACAAAAATTGTATAAGTATACCTAATACCTGCACAAAAAATACTAAATTGAATGAAATCTTTGGTTTGCAGTATTATAAATAGTCCTGTCCTGGTATTTACTTAAATTAGGAAAAATAGAACCTATTTGCTGCTACTGGTAGCGTCGCCCCGCGGTTTCATCCGCGTTCATCGAGGATTACAGTAGCCTAAGTGTTAATCCAGAGTCTAACCTAACTATGTACATGCAGAATCGGTTCAGGCGTTTAAGTATGAAGAAGTAATAAATTTTCTCCATAATATTAGTTAGGATGGGATTTGTCAGTAGGACTTAACTACATACTATTTGTGTCAAATTAGAAGTTTCAACACAGTTGCATCATGACTCAAAGTACCTTTGCTATTATAAAAGAACAACAAGAAGTTT
This sequence comes from Macaria liturata, assembly GCA_964023185.1. Classification (NCBI taxonomy): domain Eukaryota; kingdom Metazoa; phylum Arthropoda; class Insecta; order Lepidoptera; family Geometridae; genus Macaria; species Macaria liturata. The sequence goes on along the minus strand of OZ026815.1, from coordinate 7,741,197 downwards.
TAGCATTAGAAGAAGAAGCAACTTTCTATCATGATTTAACTGTTATGGGATATTCTAAAGTCCATTGTAGGTGTGCAAAAGGTTGTAGAACTACAGAAGAATATGTTTTTTCATAAACCTATAATTAATACTGCCCCACTCCTGGGCAAAGGTCCCCCAACTCCCTCCATGCGTCCCGGACGAAGGCTCCTTCACGCCAAAATATGCTAACCAAGATAAATTAAGACCAAGCTGTTTACAACTTGTTTGATATATCGTCACCGAGTATTTTATTTTGTGTGCTTGTACTATTTTGTAATGTATATGTACATAGGTATTTCTATTTTGTGGTATGCAGTAAACACTGAAAAGAAGTTGATTGAAATTATATTATTCCTTTATTTGTTCAACTAAGGCTACGCAAACGCCAAGATCTACAAATGCGACAACCCGAAGTGTCCGCGGCCGACGAGCTTCATATCGGGCGGGTCGTCGAAGGACGATAGCTTCCCGTGCCTGCGGCCCGCCTGCGCCGGCCGCTTCCAGCTGGTGCGCCACGTGAGCTTCGTGGACTGCCCCGGGCACGACATCCTCATGGCCACCATGCTCAACGGAGCCGCCGTCATGGACGCCGCGCTACTCCTCATTGCCGGTAAGCTGTTCATTTGTAGCTGTATTTTTCGCACTGAACTTGTGGGCAACTCGTGGGAAGAGCAGGAAGAGCTAGCTAAACAGAAGCGAGAATGGCGTAAGTAACTGTCCATATGCATAGACGTGCTTGAAGAAAAGACATGTTCTTGATGATATGTCTCATGAAAAGACGATAGCTTCCCTTATACTTTTCACACAACATTTTCTACACCAAAATTCAATTTTACTTAAAATTATAAAATACATTGAATCCAAAAAGCTTAAACTACTGGCCCAAGCGGCTTCTATACAGTTAAAACGGACTTACCCGAACAACCGGCGAAAGAATTTAGTCAAGTGGAAAATAAAAGAGTTGAATTGTATAATTGATACGGGTATACCTAGTGCAGGACCTACAATGTAATGCAAAAAACTATTAACAATTACGTAAATGTCAAGTTTGTAATCCGTTTTATAAATAAACTAGTAGGTGCTCGCGGCTTCGCTCGCATTAAGAAGTAAAACTTGCATCCCCTATTTCACCCCTTTAAAAGTGGCATTTCCAAAAATCCTTTCTTTGCGGATGCCTACGTCATAACATCTACCTTCATTCCAAATTTCAGCCCAATCCGTCCAGTGGTTTGGGCTGTGCGTGGATAGATCACTATATCAGTCAGTCAGCCACCTTTGAGTTTTATATATATTTATTTGTAGTATTCGTATATTGCAGGCAACGAGTCGTGCCCGCAGCCGCAGACCAGCGAGCACCTCGCCGCCATCGAGATCATGAAGTTGAAGCACATCCTAATCCTGCAGAACAAGATCGACCTGGTGAAGGAGGGGCAGGCGCGGGAGCAGCACGAGCAGATCGCCAAGTTCGTGCAGGGCACCGTGGCCGAGGGCGCGCCCATCGTGCCCATCTCGGCGCAGCTCAAGTATAACATCGAGGTGAGTATAACAAGATCGACCTGGTGAAGGAGGGGCAGGTGCGGGAGCAGCACGAGCAGATCGCTAAGTTCGTGCAGGGCATCGTGGCCTAGGGCGCGCCCATGGTGCCCATCTCGGCGCAGCTTAAGTATAACATCGAGGTGAGTATAACAAGATCGACCTGGTGAAGGAGGGGCAGGCGCGGGAGCAGCACGAGCAGATCGCCAAGTTCGTGCAGGGCACCGAGGCCGAGGGCGCGCCCATCGTGCCCATCTCGGCGGAGCTCAAGTATAACATCGAGGTTGGTAGCACTACACTTGATCGTCTCAAATTATGGGTTTTGGCAATCAAGGCGAAAGTGAAAGTATCTTCAAGCTAACCGAGCTACATCGTAGGCTCCGACATGGCTTAACATCAATCAAGTTGTGGTTTAGCTCTTTTTACGTTTATAGCTTTTAAAGCTGTTATGCTGTGGCTACATTAGCGGGCTATGGCGAATATTCGGGCTACGGCAATTTATGTAGCCGGGTACAACGCGACAACGCGATGTATTCGCGCGTAGACGATGTAGCATCGGGGCAAAGAGATTTGTCGCGACAATATTCGCTGGAGTGGCCACACCTACGTCACTTCAGCCTGATTCAAACATGGAGTTAATATATAACAACACAACTGAACAACGAATATTCGCCATAGGCCGTTTACCGAATCTTCCCCGCCATATGTAGACAAAAACATCGTGTAAGCCCGATGCACGATGTTTTGCGCGCCAATGCGACAGAATCTTCGCCCGCTAATGTAGCCACAGCGTTAGAAACAAGTCCAACGAATTACTTACTGAAATTAGACATCTATTAAATTAAGTTTATAAGCTGGTACAGTTTTGCTTTTGTACAAATTGTTATACCTAGATATCTAAAAGAAAGTGGTGTTACTTACACCATTTATAACTCAAGAATGGCTGAACGGATTGAGCTGAAAATTTGTGGGGAGGTAGCTTAGAACTAGGAGACGAACATGACTTTTTATGCGTTTTTATTTTTAATTGATAGAATAAAATCCAAAATCTGCTTATTTGTTGCCTCTAAGGCGGAACAGAGTTTTTCGGATCAGCTAGTTTTTTTATTAAAAATAGAAACGAGTAAATAAATACAGGTAGTTCTCCATTGTGATGATGCTTTATCATTATTTTGACATGCATATAACAACACCATCAGGTAGACATCTTCAAAGTTATGTTAAAATGATTCACGTTTAAAGAAAGAAAGAAAGAAAGAAAATATATTTATTGAGACACACACAAAACTTTAAACCTATTTACTTACTAAACTTACATGCTAAGAATGTGATGTCCCAATACAGCCGCAACTCAGCCTAATGCTGATGGCACGCGGCCACCAGCGCTGATATTCTGTTGCGGCTGGCGGTGACGTCACACACACCAAGTGAACATAAAAACATACTATAGCTAAACTAAGGCACAAGTACAGAAAGAAAAACAACTACAGCAACAACAAGTAGACACTAAAATAACCACAATAGTCTATATAAACAAACAAATAGATAATAATAAAACATAAATAGATAATAATAATGATAAATTTAAAAGTTTGAGGTATCAAATTACACTGGTCTCATGTACCAAAAGGGCTTCCCTGTTTTGGTGAACAAACATAAATTGTTTAAGAGTTATTTTAAACATTTTTAAAGAACGCAGGTTCTTGATTGGCGGAGGAATATTATTCCAGCATTTAGTAGCTGCATAGCGGAAGCTTCCTCTGAAAGCAGCAGTAGCATGTCTCTCCGTGAGAAGCACAGACACACAGGCGCGGGGCGCGTGCGACTGCCGGCCCACCCTCCAGCTCAGCTTGTCATACAGGTATGATGGTTCTTTGTACTTAACCACATCGAACAAAAGACATGCTAAGTGGAGCTTACGGCGATGCGTCATCTTGAGCAAGGCATGCTTGTTCAAATATGGTGTCACATGAGCCCTCGGTGGAATATCAAAACAAAATCTAGCGCAAGCGTTTTGTACCCGTTGTATAACCTTTTAGTTTTCGCTAAAAGCCTTGGGTGAACAACGATGTCCATATAATTTAGTTTGGACAAGACGAGGGACTCTGAGAGTTGTATTCGTAATTGCATAGATAAAAAAGGTCTCATTCTATATAATAATTTGAGTCTATAAAAACATTCTCTGATGCAATTCCCTACGTGCTTTTCATAACGAAGTTCACTATCCATGACCAGACCCAAGTTACGCGCTTCATAGACACGTTCCACAGGCTCGCCCATCAGCGTTACACACTGCGTCATGTTTATGCCGGCCAACTGATATCTACTACCAAAGATAAGGTATTTAGTCTTTGTCGGGTTCAGTAAAAGACAATTTGTTTCAGACCAAGCAGTAATACTCGCCAGATCACGGTTTATTTGAGTAATAGCTTCGTCAATGTCACATGGCTTAAAAGACACATATATTTGGGTATCATCCGCGTAATTATGGTATCTACAGTGTTTTATACACTTAACTATATCTGCTGAGTACAAAGTAAATAATATAGGCCCCAAAATTGATCCCTGAGGTACCCCTCTATTTACTGGCATCTTGTCAGAGAGTGAAGATGACCCATCGCTACGAGTGATTTTCACGCACTGATAGCGGTTCTCAAGATAGCTATTGAACCAACGTACAGCCGCAGCATCAAAGCCATAATAACTAAGCTTAGCAAGTAACATATTTAAATTTAAGGATTCAAAAGCGCGGGAAAAATCTAATAATACTAATATAGTACACATACCTTTGTCCTGTGCATTAAGAATATTATCAGTAACGTCCAGCAAAGCAGTGGTTGTGCTGCGCCCCTTCCTAAAACCAGACTGAGCGGACGGCAAGATCTTATGCGTTTCAAGGTACTTAGTTAGCTGATAACATATCGCTTTTTCTAGAATTTTTGATAAACAAGGTAATATGCTAATTGGTCTCAAATCCTTGAGGCTAGTGGGGTTAGAAATTTTAGGCAAAGGTCGAACTACAGCAAGCTTCCATATGTCGGGAAAAGTACTAGTATTTATGGACGAGTTTACGAGTGCTAAGATGCATTCAATATTGTCAGGTAATGTTAACAGCAGCATATTCAAATTAATAGCGTCACAGCCCTCCGAATTGGACTTGAGGCTACGAATAATGTTAATTAGCCGGTCTAAACTAATACGCTCAATATGGAATACCGCATCACTAAACTTATGATACTCAAAATAAGTTAAATGTGAAATTAATACGAGATTGTTCCCAGGTATGTTTAAAAAATGATTATTTATTAAATTAGGGTTACCAAAAAATACTGGGAGGTCATTGTCAACTTTAGGCAGAAAAGTATTTCTTAAATTTTTCCAGAGATATTTTGGATTATTTATGTTGTTATTTATATTATATTTGAAATAAGCCTTTTTTCCTTCTATTAGGGCTCTAATGACCATAGATTTAAGATTTTTATAATAATGTTTCTTCACTACTGATTTACTTGTATTATAATCCGCGGCTGCCTCGTCTCGCAGCTTCATCATCTGTCTTATAGTGTCCGTGATCCACGGATAGGAGCGATCCCTAATAACGAGCGATGTGATGGGGGCATGCGTATCAAATAAACATAACATACACTTATTAAATATATCTAACATTTCATTAGTGTCTGAACATTGCGATATAAGATTCCAATTGACAAGATTTAAATCGTTTTTAAAATATTCCGAATTTATTTTATTTAAAGCTCTATAAGTTAAAATTCTAGAAGGTATTTTGGGTCGTTTTATATAAAACTGTGAAACAACTAAGCAGTGGCCAGTAATAGAACCTACAAGTTGCATGGTTGTACTCCGAGCGGGCAAGTCTGTACAAACAAGGTCAATTAAAGATTCACTCGAGCCAGTGAAATGAGACGGGAGTGACGTTAACTGATTTAATTCAAAACATGATAGAAAGAATATTAATTTTTTGTTTTATAATCATCTTTGTTAAGAAAATTTATATTAAAGTCACCAGCTAAAATTAAGTGATCATACTGTTCAATCGAACTAATAGTATCTGTAAGAGCATCAAAAAATGTATCTACATTCACCCAATTAGGCCGATACGCCGTACCTATAATCAATTTCTTGCCGTTGACATTCACCGAGAGCCACATTTGTTCAACCACCGCGTGCGCCGGCTCAACCGGGTTGAACCTTCTTGCATTTAATTTCCGCAGGTCCTGTGCGAGTACGTAACTAAGAAGATCCCGGTCCCGCTCCGCGACTTCACGTCCCCGCCGCGTATGATCGTGATCCGCTCGTTCGACGTCAACAAGCCGGGCTGCGAGGTGGACGACCTGCGCGGGGGCGTCGCCGGGGGCTCTATCCTGCAGGGCGTGCTCACCGTGGGCATGGAGATTGAGGTACGTAGTTATCATTATAGATAGATAGAAAACACTTTATTATAAGCACCAAAAACAGGAAAAAACAAATCAAATCATTCATTTTGCGAATATGTTGTGTACAATTATTAGATTATAGCAGATGTAACGCTTGTGATAAGTAATAACATATTCTGCCTTACCGCATGCAAAAATTACATTCTAAATACTCACAGCTAAATATGTTCAGTTAAAATCCTTTAGAAAACTGTGATAACTGACTATTTGATTGATATAACGCAAATTAGGAATTAACAAAATCATTGAAAAACATTCATGAAAACCTAAATGAAACATACAAACTTAAAATTAGTGCCACATACACACACACATGTGTACATGTGTGTACATTATCAGCCTATTTCTGTCCACTAGGCCTATACATCTGCAGGATGATTAACAAATTCGAAGCGAAACGCTAATGGTGGATGACTGTAGGTAATTGGTTAAAATAAGTCCGTTTTGACGTCTTTGATTGGCGTTTCGTTTCCGAGCGGAAACGTTCCGAATTTGTGAAACACCCCGCAGGTACCTTGCCTTGACTATCTACGGGTCTTCAAATCCGAAGCAAAAAAGTTTTTTGTAGGGATGTAGTTTTCCTAGACTATAACGATGACTAACATAGGCAGACAGTTACTCAAATGCAAACCTATAATAGTTTAAAAAAAAATGTTAAGTATATTTATTCTATTTTTTTTTTTATTATGACTATCTATATGACTCTTCACTTGGCCATGATTTAATAACTTCCATGATAAAGTGCTTTCTTTTTTTTCTTTCTCTTAGTAATGTTACCGAAAAGCTAAGAGAAAGCAGAGAGAAAAAAACAACAAGTGTACCAATATATATAGGTACATTTATAAGATGTAAACAATAACCCCCGGAAGAACCTGCCTCTCTTACGACACGTGTAATATGTAACAAATTATTTGTTTTACAATAAATTTATCTTTATCTTTTTTTATTTTGTCCAAAATTTATTCATAATATTAACATGTCAAATATGATTTACATTAATGTCACATAAAAATAAAATACACAACCAAACAGACAGACACCAAACATCACTTCCCGCGCGCGGAACTGAATGTCCCCAGTACACTGGCAGCGTTTCCACGCTGAATAGCGATGGAAACGCGATATTATGTCTCCAATTATATTTGTGTGTCAGGTGCGTCCCGGGCTGGTGAGTAAAGACGCGGACGGCAAGCTGACGTGCCGGCCCATCTTCTCGCGCATCGTGTCTTTGTTCGCGGAGCAGAACGAGCTGCAGTACGCGGTGCCGGGCGGACTCATCGGCGTCGGCACCAAGATAGAGCCCACGCTGTGCCGCGCAGACAGGCTCGTCGGACAGGTGATAATACATCTATACTAATATTATAAAGCTGATGAGTTTTGAACGCTCTAATCTCAGGAACTACGGAACTACTATTGATTAATCTGTCATCCTTTTAATTTGTCTTTGTTTGTTTATGCTCTTAGTTGTTTATTCGTGTGTTATACGTGTTTATTGTGTTATTGTTTTGTTTGTTTTACGTAGAGTCGTCACCCGTCGGTCTCAACGGAAGACCAGCGCTGACTGTTCGCAGTCAGCACATGCTGAGTTGAGGCCGGCTTGTGACAGGAAATTTGCATTTCATTTTCATGTATGTGTGTACAGGTGCTGGGCGCAGTGGGCGCGCTGCCCGGCATCTTCGTGAAGCTGGAGGTGTCGTACTACCTGCTGAAGCGCCTGCTCGGCGTGCGCACCGAGGGAGACAAGAAGGCAGCCAAAGTACAGAAACTTACCAAGAACGAGGTACGTTATTAATAATGTCTCGGTACTGTAACGAGCCTTAGGAGAGTGGAAAGAAGACCGAGCGGCCGCATTTTAATTGGACCAAATAACTAAAAAGTAAAAAAGTAAAAGTAAAAATATGTTTATTTGCCATTTGAAAACATAACCTAAGAGCTACCAATAAATATTAATAAATGCAACAATCATTAAATGGCGACAACTAACTAGTCTACATAATTACAAAGAGTCACGATCCTGAAGTAGTCAGCGATACGACTAAGAAGAGAAAGTGTTGAGTAACTTATGACTATTTCTCATTAATGTGCAGATCAGATGTTACTCATTATTAGTGTTATTTTTCTTATTACTAGTGTTGATTATCTTCGTACTGACTAATCTATAATTAATCATGATTACCTAAAATACATAATTAACAAATAGTAGCGACGGGGTCTAATCTTCGTTCGTCCAAATCGGTTGAGGCTTCTAACCGTGGAAGAGTATAATATGTAATGGTAAATATTGTAACAGCTCGCATTTAACCGTGTGAATGTGTGCAGGTGCTGCTGGTAAACATCGGGTCGCTGAGCACGGGCGGGCGCGTGCTGGCCACGAAGGCTGACCTGGCCAAGATCGCGCTCACCAACCCGGTCTGCACCGAGATCGGGGAGAAGGTGGCGCTCAGCAGGCGGGTGGAGAACCACTGGAGGTACGCACACATCATCTGTACATACAAGATCGCGCTCACCAACCCGGTCTGCACCGAGATCGGGGAGAAGGTGGCGCTCAGCAGGCGGGTGGAGAACCACTGGAGGTACGCACACATCATCTGTACATACAAGATCGCGCTCACCAACCCGGTCTGCACCAAGATCGGGGAGAAGGTGGCGCTCAGCAGGCGGGTGGAGAACCACTGGAGGTACGCACACATCATCTGTACATACAAGATCGCGCTCACCAACCCGGTCTGCATCGAGATCGGGGAGAAGGTGGCGCTCAGCAGGCGGGTGGAGAACCACTGGAGGTACGCACATATCATCTGTACATACAAGATCGCGCTCACCAACCCGGTCTGCATCGAGATCGGGGAGAAGGTGGCGCTCAGCAGGCGGGTGGAGAACCACTGGAGGTACGCACATATCATCTGTACATACAAGATCGCGCTCACCAACCAGGTCTGCATCGAGATCGGGGAGAAGGTGGCGCTCAGCAGGCGGGTGGAGAACCACTGGAGGTACGCACATATCATCTGTACATACAAGATCGCGCTCACCAACCCGGTCTGCATCGAGATCGGGGAGAAGGTGGCGCTCAGCAGGCGGGTGGAGAACCACTGGAGGTACGCACATATCATCTGTACATACAAGATCGCGCTCACCAACCCGGTCTGCATCGAGATCGGGGAGAAGGTGGCGCTCAGCAGGCGGGTGGAGAACCACTGGAGGTACGCACATATCATCTGTACATACAAGATCGCGCTCACCAACCCGGTCTGCACCGAGATCGGGGAGAAGGTGGCGCTCAGCACATACAAGATAAGATCTCCATTCTTGCGGCACAGTCTGTGTTTTCCACACACTCAAAATAAGGTCAAATAGACTTTACAATTTACAATTTAGAATTACACTTTACAGAAGGACCGCCGGACTTGTAGATCTCAGCTGGAAGACTAATCTGAACCAGGCGTTTTAGAATTTTTAAGTCTCCAAGAACCGTTCAAAACCTTCCTACAACTACACATATAACAGCTTAGGCCAGCTCCACTGCGCTTCATGTGATCGGATCTTCAAGACGAAGTTCGGATTTGCAGCCACTTAAGAGCACACACCAGAAAGACATAGCCTAGCTAGGGTCGACATTGTCGGATACGACTGGGACGACATCATCTTCATCATCAGATATCTAGAGATTGCTGCCTCATTGAGAGCCTGGAAGAGATTGCTTAAATAAGGCCGCCACTTGTGCCACTATGGTAATAAACGAATCCATTCCAATAGTAATAGACGAAAGTTAATTGCGTTTTTTTTATAATGAATGCCTGTTGTTTGAATTGTCTGTTAATTTTGTAATATGATTATTTTGGATTATGATTATTTCATAGAAATTTTATTGTACTTATATTTTTTTTCCTTTCATTGACTTATAATTCTACAAATTATCAATAAAATGTTTATCTGTTTTTTTATTTTCATTTATTTTCGTAAAACCTATTACATATATATATATATTTTTTTTAATATCAGAACGATGTTTTATAATTGTAACCCATATGTAATGTAATACTGTAATCGCAGACCAATTTATTAATATATGCACGTCAATATTAGTTATCCTATTACAATGCTCACACTTTAAAGTTCATCCTGATGTTATTTTATTATAAATTCCGACTTTGTACAAACTACTTTTTGTATTTACGAATAACAATTTTGTTTTATTTTCTAGATTGATTGGCTGGGGTCAGATCCAAGGTGGTGAAACAATAGAACCCGCGAAGAACTAATGTTATATTTTAACTTTTATACAATATATTGTATCTATTATATATTTAATAAAAGAAACGTAAACATAATAATCTCTGTTTTTATTTCACCCAGAAACTTCTAGACACTTATATAAGTTTTTGTATACTAAAATACCACAACACTTGACTGTCATCTAATATATACTATACTAGTGGATGCCCGCGGCTTCGCTCGTATTATTTCGGGAAAAGTAGCCTTCCGGGACCTCATACTACCTACATACCAAAAATCATGAAGATCCGTTCAGCCGATTTTGCGTGATGAGCGTTTAAAAAACAGAGACACAGATAAACAGACAAAAATTCTAGATATAGTTGAAAAGTGTTCTGCTATCAATTCTCTATACATTTTTTTTTTTAATATCTTCAATGTTCAGACTTTCGACCCTCTTCAGCTTTATTATGTGTATAGATACAAGCAAAAATATGATGATTATTCTATTTGTTCCTTATGTAAGTTGCAACAGTGTTGGATCATTATGATTATTTGTATGGTGCTAGTAAAAGACTATTGATACTTAGTAAAGTGAACCCGTCGAACTTAAATCATAATACTTATCTACCTTCCCTCCTAATTCTCATCACAATCATTATTCAAGCTTATGCGACGATCTGTCATCATTGCAACCCTACTAAAGTAACAGACCTTATACTAGCGCTAATCAATGAAATCACAAACATTGGATATGGTTAAATAATTTATTGATTTCATTATTGATGGTGGAGGTCTAGGCCATGTATATGAATGTGTTGATGTCTTCATCGTCCCGCCGCATGTACTTGTGTTCAATGAGCCATTCTAACTGCTCCTTGATCATCTTCTTTGAAGGCAAGAACATGTTCTTCAGGATTTCCACCAGCTCACTCTGAAATGTTACAAAATAGAAATCAGTAATCTATACAAATGTTACCTACTACACCCATAAAAATGCAAACCACCTAAATGTTCTGGCAACATCATTTGAGAGCCAGATAACAGTGTCGCTTGTATGTTGCTAAGGCAACTTGTTTGGTAAAATGCCTAATTGTCAAGAGTAAAAAACGTTCTAGCTGAATGATGATAATACATAATGTAAAAGGAGCACTATATGTATGTAGGTACTCAAGGTTATCTCACTAACTTGTTTACTGCTATTTCTGTCCACATTTGGTTGAAAACACTAATATCAATGATCCTAAATACTTATAAGTACATAATTACTATCCAAAAGAAGTAAACCTAAAAGTAAAAGCGGTTACACTATTTTCTAGAGTGTAGGCCATGAAATGTGTTCATAATCGTAAATTGAATGTCAAAAAAAACTTACCTTAGAATACAATTTAAGACAGTATGTTATAGAAACCTATAAGTTACTTACTATAAGTTTAGTTGTTTATTAGTTATTATAAAATTACCTATCTACCTACCTACCTATATATATAAATAAATAAAAAATACGAACCTGTAGAGCAGTATTAGTGATGCGCTTTCTCATCTTCAGTATTTTGATGATAGCTTCTTGTGTTCGTAATATCCGAAGTTGTACGATGGAGTGATTATCTTCCATTTGAGATCGTTCAGTACTGAGCTGCAGTCGCCCAATGAGATTGATTTTTCCTCTACGTTGCGGTTTCCCGTTCTTGACGAGAGCAAACTCCTGATTCACCCAAAAAGTAGTATTTTCTACGAAGTCTTTAGGGTTCTGCACGAGCGGCTCGTAGCACAGCAGCTGCCGCTTGAGCTTGGGGAAGGCGACGAGAGACCACAGCGTGCGGCGCAGCTCCGGGTCGGGCAGCTCGGTGGCTAGGCGCAGGTTCTCGTAGCTGATGCGCTCCAGGGGCCGCTGGTTCCACGCGAACAGCACGGCCATCTGGAAGGTGGTCACGTCCAGGTCGAAGCGGCCCACGGCGTTGGCGAAGGTGATGGTGCCGTTGCTCATGTGGTGGTACCACTGCAGCTTGCGGCCCGAGTGCTTCTTCTTGTAGAAGTCCTCCACCTCGGGGATGTAGTCCTCCAGCTCCAGCGGCAGGCTGACGGTGACGCGCTCGGAGCCGCGCGCCCAGGCACCCGCGTTGAGGATCTTGATGTTGATGGCGTCGTGGCGCGCTGTCTCGCCGCGGAAGTGCGCGTTGAGGTCCTCGCTCACCTTGATGTCCTGGAACATGCGCGCCAGCTTGTTGACGTAGTCCGCCGGCATGCCCACCTCGCGCAGCCACTCCAGCATGTCCTCCTCCTTGTCCGAGTCGGCGCTGGAGTCCAGGATGAGGCGCCGCGTCAGGTGCGCCTTGTGGTACCGCATGAACACGTCCTTGTTTTCAATGTACTTGAGAACTAATAAAACATCCTTCAATCTCGATTCGATTTGTTCGGTCGTTAAGCGTTTACTTAGTGGAGTTTTCCTTAACAACATATCACAGTAGTTGGCGAGGAGTTCGGGACACTTGCTCTCGGGTGCTGTGCCCTTGCTGCCGCGCAGGAGGGCCGACGAAGGCAGTTCCAGTTTGAACACCGTCGTGTCGTTGACTACACATTTGTAAGCCTTGTCCCTGGCGGTCAAAAACCGGGGGTCATCCAGAAAGGCATCTCTGACTAAGGAACTGAATCGCTTGAACAGATCTAATAACCGCTCCACATATTTCTCGGAGTCAGAGGTGATGATGTCGGCTGAAGCAACCATATCTGCCAGGCCAGCTGACACTATGTGTGCCTCTAAATCTCTTAGGATGGGTAACACTCCCTCGGGTACTCTATCCAGCAAACGAAACATAAGCTGTAGCTTTTCTGTTTCTCCTGCTTTTATTAATGGAGCACTCTCTGCAAACAAGGTGTGCAGATGTTCCCCTATGAGTACTTTTTCACAGCACTGAGTGAGGGCAGCCACACTGCCACTACCGGGCTCCAGGTACCGGTGAGCGCGGGCCTCCTCCTCCTTCAGCCTCAGGTCTGCATACTTCATGTAAGACTGGACCCCGTTAGCCAGCAGATGCTCACTGGCCTTCAATTTGTAAAACTCTTCAGTAGCTTGCATGTATGCTGCTTCAAAATTCTCCCGATATATCTGCAGCTTATCAATGGAGTTTGAGCACAGGTTCACTGAAAACACAAATTTGATGTACTTGCATGCAAATAAAACATTTTAGATAATAGACTATCATCTTAATACTTCTTGGATTACTTACACAATTGTAATTAAAATTTAAGTGAGGTGTAAGGGTTAAGACAAGTATCATAAAACTCACCATATGATTCCCTTACTCCAATGACAAGCTGAGAATCAAAAGACTCGCCATTTCTCTCAGCTTGCACCAGTTTCATGGCCGAGTCTTGCAGCCTCTGCTTTATATCCACAAAAATACTCTGATTCCAAGAGTCCAGCATTAGCTTACGAACTAAACTATCCTCATTGTTGTTATTATTGTTCTTTTTTTGTGAATGTGATGAATTAGAACTGCTCACTTTGCTTATATTATTTATAGAGTTTTCCAGCTGTCGAAATGGTGTAGGCAAGTAATTACATTGCGTGAAAAATTTGCCCCATTCAGCTATATACGCCTTGAGGAGCGCCTGGTCCTCCCGCTGCGCCAGCACGCGGGCCTGCGCCTGCTTGATGTACATCATGATGTCTTGCTGCAGGGCATCGCGCAGTTTGTACGGGCCTCGCTCGTCCCACAAACATACCGAGTGCACGGCGCCGAACAAGTCCTGCCATTCTATCTGCGTTACCGTCTCTTGCTTAAGGAGTTTCAAAACTATCGGTCGCATTGAAGGCCATTTATCTTCGAAGGTGACTTGCCCTTTATCCTGAGAAAGAAACACAGGTCATGCGATAATTCGATTTGATGGTGTATATCGAGAATATACAGCGGTACGAGTCTTACCTTTAACATGACTATAAATTCAACTTATTTCAAAGTTAAAAATCGTTTCCTCGGCTTTTCATTCCTGACAATATTGAGCTAAGTTAATTGTTTAATTTTGCAAAATAAATACCCCTTTTCCTTTTCTTTCTTACTTTAGGAATGAAATGAACGGAACGGAATGAATTGATTGATTGAAAAATGCAGATTGAAAGAACGAAAGCAAAGTTATGCAGCAACAGATAAAAATAATAGGCTAGAGATTGAAAAAGATCGATTTTACCGGTATATTTATTACGATTATTCTACATGATTTCACGTGCTTATTCAAGAAGTTCAGAAAATTCAAATCTGTCAAGTCAAGTCATGAGAACCCAGAATTGTTGACAAACCTGATTCAAAAACTTAATTTTTAACACAAATTTCTAAAACTTCAAGTTTATTAAAATAACTATGAGTCTTTTTGGAGAAATAGTTGAACCTGGCACTAGAACTGCGTGGGAAGATTGGGATGAAAACATACAAAGCGAAACACTTACAAACCATACTAAGTAAGTTCAAGCTTCATTCGAAAAATAAGCGGTTCTATACACTTACATACTTGCAGGACTCTTAAAGAAATGTAAAACTTATTTGTTAAACAAAATATTGGTCGGGCACACTTAAACAAAAATTGAAACGCCTGCCGATAAAGTTACTTTCTTTTGAGACCTTTCTTCACTCGATCAGACATAATAATTTCAATTCAACCCATTTTCTTTCAGCTTGGAGTGGCACAGAGATGTTGCTGTCCCTACTCAAATTGAAACATTTGTTATACTAGAAGGAAGATACATAGCAGATAGTATAAAATCACTCACAAAATTTAAGCTCGAACATGTGAATGTTATACAGCCTGCAAATATAAATTTGTATCGTTCAGAGAGTTCAAATGTGTATGTCTGTGTTTTGAGAGATTACAATTTGCTGATGGCTAGTGAAATAGTGGACCTATTAAAAATGTACATTGCTTTGAGTAATGATGTGGTAGCAATATTGACAAAACCTATTGCTGAATATCAAGCAACTGAATATATAAGACAAGAATATGTGATCAGAAGTTTGAAAACAAGTAAACCATTGAGATTGTCATTGGGGAAGAAAATAACAAAATTAGAGCAACCCAATATTATTTCGGGAGTTACTGCTGGAGGTATTAATTTCATTTAAACTATCTTATTCATAAGTTTTCCCATAGTAAGTTTGTATGAGTGTGGAATCTAACTCTGGTGTTGAATTTTGAAACCACCTTGAGGTGAGAGTTCAAATGAGGACCTCAGAAATGGTTACACAATTACTATATTTTGACAAACAGCATTGTTTTCCCTTAATTATATACATATCAATATATTATATAGTGTAGGTTCACATAATATGGTTACAACCCAACTGATATTAAGAATTATTGCAGTCAGCAGGAAGCAAGCTTCCAGTAATGTTCCAAAATTTGTCATCATAACAATAAATGTAGAATCAAAAAATTTAGGCAGTTTCACTATAACTATTATAAAATGAGTTTTTGTTAATTGATCTGTTTTATTTTCCAGTTGTTACTCTGCGAGAAATGAACAATCAGTCTGGTATTGCCATTGTATGTTATATGGAACACAATGATGAATACCAGATCAAGGAGCTGCAAGAACTGCTGGTGCAACTCAACTTTGGGCCCGTTGAACCACACAGTAATAGCATGCTGAACTCTAATTTATACATCTGAAAGAACTTTACTGAAATTCATGAAAATATAGTGTTATTACTTTAATAATTTTGTCTTTCATTTTTTGCTATCACTACTTACCAATATAACTAGTAAATTCAGATAAATTATTCTGCCTGATGTAATGTATTTGACATATTGCATCATTCTTATTTAGTTACTATAGTATAATAAGGGTAGTTAATCTCAGTCCGCAAAAATAAATGGTGTACAATCAACGTCGTCTAGTTATTACAATGAAATCCTGCCATATATCTCACCTGATAATATAAATAAAGCACAAATTTATGAAGACTAAAAATATTTATTAACATCAAAGAGATACAGAAACATTAAAAACAATTTTACAGATTTTTTACACATAAAATAAGAAACAGTAACATTATAACTTAAATGAGTTCATACAATTAAACACAGCCTATTGAATCGCAGAACATGTTTATGAGTTTGGTATAACTTCGCAAGTTACAAAATCATTTAAATAATTACAGAAAACAATATGGCTTAGAACTAAATAAAAATTGAGTTTACCAAGTGGACATGTGCATAACCAGGAGATTGTCCAAATGATTGAATTTGTTGGAAAAAAAAGGATACTGTTGCAGTGTAAATATTGTTGTAGTATTGTTCTGAATTTTATAAAACTCAAATGCCTAAATATATGAATAGCGGAAGGGTTAAAAATTATATTATGGATAATATTATAATAAACATTGTTAGGTACAGATAAATGTTCTCATAATTTGTATTAAGGTATGGATCGAAGAGAAGTCGTGGAGTACATAGAATCTCAGACATTGACCTGTGTTTGTTCTCATGGCAAACTATTGCTGTCACAGTCATGACATGACCTTTACCAGCGAGATGGCAACACTAGCGGTAGTGACAGAGATAGACACACTCAGCCAAATGACAGAGATTCCGCGTGTATCGCGCGCGACGGGACTATAGATCTATTAAATATCCGCATGCGGTATTCTTCACTGAACACTTAAAATAACACTAAATGCTAATACTTATCTACTATTGTTGTATTATAAAACATAATCATATGATTTATACATTTACATACTTACATTAGATACATTTTTTTTTTAAAACAAGCTATGCTTTGCAATCACAATTTATTTAAAAGAGTTAATATGACGCGAGTAATTATAAAAATATATTGAATCAGTGTTTGTTTGAAATTGTTAAAATATCTCAAAAATTATAACATTACCAAAACCTATGTAGATAAATTCATAAAATATAACGAATATAAGTAATACATACCTAGTAGAGGTACATGCATGTATTGATAGATTTATATAAACAATACCTATTGTTGTTTATTATAAACAACAATAGGTATTGTTTATATAAATCTATCAATACATGCAAATAAATATATATACTTCATTTTTAGGTACATTTAGTGTACATAACTTAAATCAATTTATTAAATAAAAATATAAACAAACCATAGAACTATTCTTACATGTCTACATTATAATTTCTTACACCCAGATCATTCTTATTCTAGTTTTGCTTCCATTTTAACACTTTTCGTTTTGAAATTCTGATAAGACTAGATATACAATGTTGGCATAAATAAAATTATCATTCACATAATCTTGTATCTATTTTAAGTCCTTTACATGCCTCTTACAACTTATCAAGATTTTTTAATCGGCTCAAATAAAATATGTATAGGTAAACATATTGAAACATATTATGTACATAACATAACTTTTCTCTTACCTAAACAACAGGCATCACATTATTTTATTTGATCCACACAAAAATATGATATTCCTAATGGAAGCAAGTTTTCCATGCTAAATAAAAGTTTGTTTTAAAAATAGTACTTACAAGTTAAAATACCATGTATTGCATCATATACATAAAATTATAGATAGTTATATAATATCTCGCAACTTGACATTACTAAAATTAAATTCGATTTCAATATAATCATTTGATTCATGTATTTACATGTGTCTTTTTGCTTAAACATAACATTTTAAATGATGCAGCTTTGTGCCTGCTTTATGATTCATCTAATTATTATTTGTGAGACAACATTATTACTCCAAGATTATTACACTTCAAGATATTTTATATTACATCTTCTTCTTATCGAATGAGAGTGGCCAACTCTAAGAGCCTCTGACATGGCTTTACAACTGCCATACTAGACAAACAGCCAGGACCTACAATTTAACGTGTCATCCGACCCACGGGAGCGCCCAAATTGGAATGCCACTTTTCAGTCACCCATCCAAAGACTGATCCAAAGATATTACAATAGATAACCAGTTTTATAAAGCCAATGGTTAAATCTCAGACTGTAGTAGCAGTCTAGGATATAGATGACGCAATAAATGACAACATTATAATCATTTTTAGATTACCATAAATTGTCGAAGCAATTATCACCATAATAGTATGAAACACACCAGTTGGATCGAGTATTTCTATCTACAAAAATATGTCATTTGTTATTAAATTGAATCTGAAGAGGTTTGTGCAATTCAATTAAACCCTGCTGGGTCAGCTGGCTATACCAAATATTTTTTACTTCATTTTAAATTGATTGAAAATGCATTTAAATACCCACAATAAGACTAAGCGGGCATAAATATTGCAGAATAGTTTGTATAACTAGCATATTCTATATGCCCAGCTTAACCACTTACAAACTAAAATGGCTTCATCATAACATGACACTGATCCCTTAGCTATAATTACAAATACAAAGTAATCATTACATTATGGCATAATAATAGACAAGAACTTAGTGTTTAGTTGCCCAGTAAAGCTTCTAATGACTATACCTACACTCTTGATACCATACAAAAATAAAATTGTCTTGGACAATGATAGCTTTACATAGTAATGATAAGACATAAAACTCTTTAACTTTGGAGGTACATAGAACAGCCTTTTGGTTTTGTTAATGAAGTAATTTTTCATTTACTTGAATTCATTGATTCCACCATCATGTCTTCCAGCTTTAACGTTGTCTAACACTTTGTTAACGAATTCTGATGTTTTACCAGCTATTTTAACCTCTGAAACAATTAATGCATGTCAATTGTGATATACATTATAATTACACATGAGATGAGTTATCATTGCACATGTTTGAGACATCTTCAGCATTCTGATGTTTTTATGAAAACAGCATTGGGTTGGAATGGGACATAATGTATTTCCACTCTCATAGAATGTGACACACATGTTTGAACCTTAGGAATCATTTGGGAGAATAGATCATAATAGTATTTTTTTTTCAATTCTGTCTGATGTATGATGATGATGACATACATACATACTTATAGGTTTATTTAAATAAAATATAAAAATAAATAAATATTCCGGGACATAGCACACAGCGCCATCTAGCCCCACGCTAAGCAAACGCTTGTGTCGTGGGTACTAAATAACGGATATAATACTTATATACTTTTCTTTTGTAAATACATACTTATTATACATACAAACGACCAGACTCAACACAAGTAATTATACATTTTTAAAGTACATAAATACTTGTGTCATGCGGGAATCGAATCCGACCTCTAGATTAGAAGGCAGAGCCACTACCAACTAAGCTAACAGGCCAGTCGATATTTGATAGGTAAGCACTTTTTTATGAATATATGAAGAAAAGTGGTATGTAGATGGGTAAATAGGAAATTTTTACCTGTGGCTGTGTTCACTATACTTTTTATATGTGTGTTCCAGTCGACAGTATTTTGCGAGTTTGTCACCCTATTGCTTAAAACTTGCTTCATTTGAGCTATGCCGTTTATGAGACGTTCTGGAAATAAAAACAAAATTAATGTATCTCTGTCTAATACTGCAGAGGTAACAGTTATTTTAAAGAAAATAAGGTAAATAGTGCAGCTACTTACTATGTTCCTGTTGAAGACCATAAAGTTTAATTTTGTTAGCTTCATGTTGTGCTTTTTTCTTCAGTCTACAAGCTCTGGAAGCTAATTTATTTTTTTCCTTTCTCGTTTTCGGCCGTATATTGAATGGAAGTTCACTGACTGGTATCATGTCATTTATAACTTTACTGAGATTATCTAATTCTTTGCCTATTACATGGAGTTTCCGTGGATTTGGTGTGAGGTCATTACCATCACCTTTTCGAGCCTTTCCACTGAAATTAAATAAAATTTTATTGTATTGTACACATTATGTATCATATTGATATAATTTAAATTTTTTCAGTAATCCAGATCACTCACCTGTGTTTGATGCCCCGAACACTACAACTCGGGCTGAATACTGGATCTGTCACAGAATTCAAAAAATGTGGGTCTTCTGATTTTTTCTTCATAATTAGCCTCTGGCCTTTAGGTCCTTTTGCTTGAACATTATACTGCCAGAAAAACCTTTCCTTTTTAGCATTCACTCGGGCTTGTTTTGATTCAGGACATTCATCATTTGATTCTGTAATGTAATGAAAAAAACAGTGAATCACCTGATAAGATATTATAATAACACAGAATTGTGTTTGTTTTTCAAGATAATAATACTTCATTTTGCATAACAGGCAGTAATCATATACGAAATTGTAAATTACCATCTGATGATAAATCTTCATATCTATCACTATCTTCATCAGATTCATAATCCTTTTCTTCCTCATCTTGGGAGAGTTCTGTAGTTCCAGGACTCAGCAGTCCTCCTGAAAGAGATGATATTGACCCAGCTTCAGCCAGGGAGCTAGTCGATAATAGATGTTTGCGAGGCTCTCTCCTTTGCCATATCTGAAACATATTACACCCGATGTTGTAAGAAGTTCTACTTCAATATTAATTACATAAATTATTATATTTTACACACTTACTTATCTACAAACTGTTATCAGGAATTACCAAATGAATGCAACTATTTTCATAATGACCTACTTTATGTTTTAAAAATAAAATAGCTTTGTTTACCTGTTCCATAGTCAGATGAGTAGGAGCTGATGAAGACAGCTGGGCTGGCTGGTGTTTGACAACAGGTTGGAACGGAGGCAAGATGGTAGATGCTGGAACTGACTGCCCGAGAGCTATTTCTCCACTGTAGCCATCCATGCGGAGCAGCAGCTCAGGCAGCTGGTTCATTGGCTGAGCAAAGCTAGATGAAGCCGAGCTGTGCTGACTGGCGGGAGAAAAGGCCAGTTGTGTACGCCCATAAGGACTGCAGGGACTCTCGGAAGGCATCATATTGCTAGTGTTCAGTGTATCAGTGCTACGTCGAGACCCACTCATTGCACCACCTATTTGAACACAGTAACCACTCTCTTCTGGCAACAAAAGGTCATCAAAATTCAAATCATCCAATAAGGTATCCGGATTGGCATTTAATTCGGCAAGAGTTGGTCCTAATATTAGATCAGCTTTGTCAACTTGGAAAATGTCATCATCGTCCATTTTAAAAGTGTCCATTTTGGAGCTGTTATCGGTGTCATAGGCGATCTTGCCGTACTGCATGGAGGGCACACTGTGGAAGGAGCCTCCCAGGTTGTCCTGCAGACACAGGTCCAGGTCGGCGCTGAAGTCTGCGTCGCTGCGCCGCTGCGGGATGGGCACCGAGGCAGACATGGTGTTCAGCTCGAACGGCGTCTCTTGTTTTATCTCGACGCCTGGTTCGAGAAGAAAGTCATGTGTGTAAATAGAATCCGACATTGCACGTGTTTGTGCTGGCTGACCTTGACGTATAATCGTCTTGTTGATAGAGGCTAGCGCACGCGCCCCGCGCCTCTATCGATTATTTCACAGCGAAACCCACGTGTCGTATTATTTTAATGTTTATTTACATTATCACTGTTAAACTTATGTGATCGACGATTCTATCGTATATTGATGATTTTGGTACACTGAATGATCATGCTTTGATTACATAACTTGCGAAATCACAACACTATAAAATTCCTTAGCACTTGATGATTATTCACAATGACTTTCGTTATCGAATTTAGTCTGTTTATAAGATTTTCTAGATTCCTTTTAGGAGAATTGAGTCAATCACTCCTATTTGTGTAACATTACAAGAATTTGCACATGCGAATCACAAAGGAAGTAGATTTTGATGAAAATAAAATAATATTGTCACACCACTCACAATAACAAAAACACTCGTCGCCCGATAGTCGAAGTAAACAAAGATATTATTATTATTATTCCGCAAACTCAAAGGTCAAGAGACAGAGACAGACCAACACATAGTTTAATAAGTGAAAAAGAGATATAAGATTCTGACGTACGGGTTTTTTCTGGTTAGGCGGAAATGAAAAGAGGGGGGACAAGTTGGGTGAACTGTTATTTAGTGATGTAGGTACAATACAAATTAAGCGAATCGGAAAAATCGAAATATATCACGATCTAACAATTTTTCTGCAATGTTGGTGTCATTGCTATTTTGACACTTGACAATTTGTTTTGATTGTGATTGACTAATAAATGACAGATGAAAAGAAGGATGGATGTCGTAACCAGCTGAACGTCAAGTGCAGCAACAAAATACTTCAAGTATTTTTAAAATTTTATTATTATGGGTGACGACAATACAAATTCTAGTAAAGAATGTGATACAAATAAGTATAATGTAATAATTATCGGCGCCGGTATGGCCGGCTTGTCGGCCGCCAACCATCTACTCAAGAATGGTATCGAAGACTTTCTCATCATCGAAGCCAGAAAACGCATCGGCGGGCGCATCATATCGATACCATTAAAAAATCACAAAGTAGAACTAGGCGCTAACTGGATTCATGGAGTTTTGGGCAACCCGATATTTGAAATAGCCATGGCCAACAACTTGGTTAACATTATCAACATACCCAAGCCACATAAGGTTATCGCGGCGACGGAGGACGGCAAGCAAGTGCCGTTCGGCGTGCTGCACGAGACACACGAGGCCTACGTGTGCTTTCTGCGGCGCTGCGAGGAGTACTTCCTGTGCCAGTACCTGCCTCCGCCCGACATCAACAGTGTGGGCGAGCACATCAACCTGGAGGCCGCCATCTACCTCGAGCGCCTGCCCAGCTCCGAAGAGAAGAAGCTGCGCCGACTTATATTTGACTGCTTGCTTAAAAGAGAAACTTGTATATCAGGCTGTAACACCATGGACGAAATTGATCTCCTCGAACTAGGTAGCTACACTGAACTTCAAGGTGGCAACATCATCATCCCATCCGGGTACAGTTGCATATTAGAACCTCTGAAAAAAAACATTGCTCCTGATAAGATTCTTTCTAACCATCCGGTTCGGAAGATAGTTTGGTCATCAGATGATATTTCTGTTAGAGGCTTGGAAGATGTGGGAGAGGAGTCGGAGGACTCTGATCAGACTGTGATAGAAGACATGTCCAAGAGCAATGCACCAGAAATTGTTGTGAACCCCAGTGAAGGCACTTCACATACAGACATGTCACATAAACCAAAGAAAAAACATCCTCACTATGTTGAAGTTGCTTGTGAAAATGGGAAGACTTTGTATGCTAACCATGTGATATGTACTATACCTTTGGGAGTCCTCAAAGAAAATGCAGCTACATTGTTTGAACCGGCTCTACCACAGTATAAACTAGAGTCCATTGAGAGATTGTTATTTAGTGCTGTAGATAAAATTTTCTTAGAATATCAGAGACCATTTCTAAATCCTGATATTACTGAGATTATGTTGCTCTGGGAGAGTTCAACGACCCCTGAAGACATGGCTAATTCCTGGTACAAAAAGATATATTCCTTCAGTAAAGTATCTGAAACTCTCTTACTGGGCTGGGTGTCGGGCAAGGAAGCTGAATATATGGAGACATTGACCATGGATGAGGTTTCTTTGCAATGTACAAAGATTTTAAGGAAATTTTTAAATGACCCCTTTGTTCCTGAGCCCATAAATTGTGTTTGGTAAGTTTATGTTCTAACTGTTACAGTTATCACTCATTAAAAATGTGGTAGGATAAATTATATCTACTAATCTTATCAGAAATAATAATTTACTAAATGCACAATATGCTGTGTCTTTAATGACTCATACAAATTCACCTACATTGTGTGCATTCCGTACTAATTATAAATAGATAGGTAAATAAGAGTCATAATTAATGTAAATTAATGATATTCTGTTAATAATTAGTTGATAGATTTTCTCATTTATAGTGACCTCCATATAACTATCTTGGTATGTTTGATTTTATGGAATATTGTACATTATTTTCTGAATTGTAATAAATCTCTAGTTTACTATGTATGGTCTTTGTCAAATAGAATTATAGTGGCTAAAACTGGTGTTGACTGAATTTCAAGTTGCCCCAAGGGCCTTTGTTTTACTAAGTATAAGTCATAAGTATTTAAGTAAAATCATATTATTTCAGCACAAGTTGGAAGAAGCAGCCATATTCCAGAGGATCATACACATCTATAGGTGTTGGAGGCAGCCAAAGTGACATTGAGAGTATAGCCCAACCACTGTTCAAACATGTTCATGATAAAAAGGTAAAAATTATGCTAAATATTTACTTGACATGATGCATGAGTTTGATTGCATAGTTCAAATATTAATTCCTGTAAAGAATACAGGTCAAAGGAAAATACTGATTATGTGAGTGGGTTGATTAATTTAAACTAGTACTAGAAAGCACCTAGACCAAGAGTATCGCTTGAATAATGTATATTCCTGAGCCAACTGAGTTTAATTTTGCACACTAATGATGGTGTCTATAAGCAGGCTGCATACAGAAATTTAAATTACTACATATGTATATAGAAACACAATGAATTATACTTGCCAGAGTAGGAAATACTCGTATGTATTGGTTGTGACACTAGCCAATGCAATTTAATTTGAATGAGTGTGACCGCAATATTGATTTTCCTGTTGAATAACTAAGATATTTGTTGGTTCCAGCCAGTGCTGCTCTTCGCTGGCGAGCACACACACAGTAGCTTCTATTCCACGGCACACGGAGCATACTTGTCAGGTCAAATCGCAGCGCGGCGTCTACTGACGCTTGAAGAACCATCTGGAAGTGTGTTGAACTGCCCCAGCTCAGCCGACTTACACTCCTGGATACAAGGCATCCAACTGGAGGGGTAACACAAACTGCCACAAATATAGCTAACAGGACAAGTGTCTTTTGATTCCATGACCCTCTTTTACGAGTACTGTAACTGTATTTATTCCACTATACATGACAAAGGCTATGCAATATAAATACTCTTTAAGACTTTAGGCATTAGTATTTTTGTGAAGTCACTATAATTTTTTTGCCATTAATTGTTTGGCAAATGTTAGCTCTAAAGATTTTTCAGCACAAATGAATGTATGGTTAGTGATGCTGTCTGTACTGACTATGTATGTGTACATAATATTGTGACACTTGTTTTAGAATGACTACCTATCTGTTTAGTTTGTGAGGATGGTGATGAATTAGAAAATTATGATTGCTTAATGTAGTAGGTGAATTAATTATACAGTATTTGATGAACAAGAAAAGTTCTGCCCCCTTTAAAAATTGCAAGAGGTGCTTTGCCTTTGCTTAAATCAATTAATTTTTTATATATTTTTGTTAAGATTTCTCATGGATTTTTTTTGGTGCTTATGTTTTATGAAAATCTGTGTACTTTTTTACATAATGTATAAGTACAATGTTAAATTGAATGTTTAGTTCTACATAATTACCAATATTCATGAACTGTGTGATTATTGTATGTTCCTTAGCAAGGTTTGTTGATTCCATTTGTTACCAAATGAATTATTTTAAAGACATAATTGTTTTATACCTCTACTGGCAAATATCTAATAAAATAATTGCTATTATTTTAATAACATTTTCTTGCTCAGTTATGGGATAAGCCTATGTACATGAAATTTTGCATTAAAATTGTAGATTCATCATTATTTATTAACATGTAGTATAATAAAATGCATTTCCATACGATTATGTGTTATAGTTATTCATTAGCTAGGTTGTATTATTTGATTTTCTAGTCAGTGCAATAATTTTTGTATCGCTTGAATAAATCAGCAAAAACTAACTTTAATTTTATTTCATAACTGTGGTTATACAACATTTAAACATGGTATAGCAAAAAAAAGACAAATATTTAGATATATTTCAGTCTGAAGGACTATAATTAACTGATAGTTGTATGGGCTTAGTGTTCTGTTAATGAAAACACAAAATATATGTATTTGGTTCTTTATTTCAAAGGATAATAAATGAGTATAAAATGGTATTAGTAAATAAACAAAACAATAACAAACTTAAAGATATGTTACATTTGATAAAAAGTAAGTTTTAAAGCCCACAACAAAGTCAAATAAGATCCCATTCATAATACATAATCATAACAAGAAATAAGTAATGTCATACAAAGAGGTACAGTCTCTGGTCATAACTATTTAAAAATTAAGTATCATGGCCAAATTAAATAACTATTAGAAACTAACCTAATATTCAACCAAATGGAATGTGTTTTAAAGCAATACTGTAGCTACCAATGATTGGTAGAATATTTTTTATATCACATTAAGTACATGTTTATATTATCGATGAAAATGTCTATATTTCTAAATTTATGCACTAAAACAATCAGTGGAGTTTGCATTGATATTCCTAGAACTAGTGATTACAGAGAGACTTTAAAAAAATACAATCTAGTAATTAGGTATGCCAAAATTTAAAAAATTAAGTCCATTAAAGTAGCTTATATTCAAATTGATAATAACAAATTATTAGAGTTTGATTCAGTCTATATGTCTAATACAACGTTGTAGCACCATATATAATATTTTGTTGATATAATATATCTTATCAGGTATATTAACGTACAACATGCAATTCCACAGTAGAATTCTTTTTGTTTATTACATTGAGCAACTTATTTTCTACATCATGTGAAAGCTCTTGCCAGACACATTTTCCAATTAAAGGCACTTCTTCAATGGGGGGTCTGAATGCGACGAGTAGAGAGAGGCAGCAGCCATCCGCTGCAGGCTCGTGCTCCACATTGAGCAGCCCCAGCGGCCGGTGCTGGCCCACGTCAGCCCCAAACATCTCCACCATAAACCTCCTCAGAGTAGAATGTGCACTCTTAGCAGGATTCATTTCACACGTGGGGAAATGCAGCGATGACTTCTCACTAAGTAATACATGTAATTTATTTGTACTTCTTTTCTTTATTACAATAATCAATCTCATCAAATCCTTCACATGTGGTGTGGATGCTGGCAATATGTCTGTGTGCCAGTATCCATTAGGTTTGCTCTTTTTGTACATCTGTGCTTTCTCTATCAAATGCAATATATCATTAGATCTGAGAGATATTTCGTTCATGTCTGCTATCCACTTAGCTTGGAGAGACTCCTTGTCTGCCTTGGCTGGTGTTTTTAATTCTCCCCCAACTACATTTGCCGCAAGAACGAACCTGTACCACATGCCGCCGGCAGTTTCCACAACTAGTAATGTATTAGGCTCGCATTCTAAACCAGTTTCTTCTAAGACTTCACGGGAGGCTGCCTGTACTATTGTCTCGCCCTTCTCCATGCGCCCTGCGGGCAAGTACCACTTGCCCGCGCAACTCTGCTTCGCTTCTTGCATCATGAGTACTTCGTTAGACTCATTTATAATCACACAAGCAACGACGTAAGTGACGTTGCTACCAAGTACCGGTTTGAAATTAGAGGGAGTGGTAGGCGTGATACCTTGAGATTCCGCAACTGAGTTTTGGTCAGCGATCGTGAAATCACATAGTGTATGTTCTTCGCCCTCAAGGCTTGATCCTTCCAGCAGCCGAGATATATTTGAATCGATTTGTCGGGACATGGACATGTTTGATTATCCAGTATTTAGCGAAATATGTAAATTGTTGGACTAGATATAGGTACTTGGGTTGTTTAATTGCAAATATTGGCTCAGATAGATTATCATAAATTTATGTTAATATAAAGAAACAGAGTTACGAAAAGTTTTAAGGAAGATCAATTAAATTTTGGGAAACACGAAGTAAAATGCAAGCAAAACAAGGCGAGGCGACTGAATATTGAATGAAGAAAATGACAGTGAGTGACCGAAAAAGATATGACGTAAGCAATTGTAGCGGTGGTTTCCACGCGAATGAAACAAATAAATAAACGACAAAACCGTAAAGGCGTAAAACAGGCAATAGAAACAAACTTCTATGCTAGTGTGCAATGACTCTCCTTTTATTAGACTTTGATGTAAAATACTAATTTGACGTTGACAGCTCGATCGAAGCAGGGAGGTGAAGGGTGAGGAGTTTTCAATCGAATCGAAGACATTTTGCTGTTGTAAAATTACTATTTTTGGGTAATTCAAGCAAATCCTCACCCATTCCATCATGTCGTTACTCAAGGGGCAAATGCTGGTGATTGTTTAGAATATATTGTCTATTTTTTCAAGTTCATGTTTCATGAAGTTCATAGCCTAAGTTACGTAATTTGTTTTAGGTGCGCTCTCTGAGCACATCCTCCGCTGCCGCTCAGCTTATCAAACCCCCAGTGCAAGTGTTCGGTCTAGAAGGCCGCTATGCTTCTGCTCTATACTCGGCTGCCACCAAGAACAAGACCTTGGATACGGTGGAAAAAGAACTCACTCAGTTCCAGCAGTCCATCAAAAGTGACCCTATACTGAAGGAATTCCTGGTCAACCCCACTTTGAAGCGTGACCTTAAATCTGATGCCCTGAAATCAGTAGCAGCCAAGGTAATTATTCAATTTATCTGTAATAAAACCAAGTGATATTTTATATTAATTGAAATATAACCTCAAATTAAGTAAAATCTCAATAGGAAATTTATTGAAACTTCTGGTTAAAAGATTCGTTGACTTCTAAGATTTAGATTTAACAAAATTAGTTGTTTTCTTGATCTCAGAGAATATTGAAATATATTAATCTTATTTAGAGATTCCCATTCATCTTTTCTGTATGATGAATGTTTTTGAAACTTATTATAATAATCTACACAGATATATGAGCTGTCTTGGCCAATTATTTAGACACTTTTTCATCACAGTACAGATAATTAATTACCTATTATGTTTTAACAAAATCATGTTATACAGATATCTTGTCAAATTCACTGTAATATTTTCAAGTCATATCATTTGCTACTTATTAGGTACTCCACTTCATAATTAATCAATGAAGTTATTGGACCAGATACAAAATGCAGTCTTTCAGGAATAATTTTCACTATCAATCACTACAATAACTTTAAATTGATTCTAAAAAATGCTACACTCAGCAACAGCATGTAAAATCTACCCCAATTTAAAAAAAAAACAGAGAAAGTATTATCATCCAATAATAGGTTGCTGACCTGATAAATTTAACAAATAAATCTTTTCAATTTCTAGACCAACATGTCTGCCACCACTGGCAACCTTCTCTGCCTGTTGGCTGAGAATGGCCGCCTCAGCAAGCTGGAGACTGTCATCAACGCCTTCAAAATCATGATGGCTGCCCACCGTGGGGAGGTCACCTGCGAGGTCATCACTGCCAAGCCCCTTGACCAGGCTCAGAGGCAGAACTTGGAAGCTGCACTCAAGGTAATTATTAAAACTTATTTACTCAATAAATAAATGAAATTGGTTTTTGTCAGGAAAGTACATTGAAACAGGTGGTAACAAAATTTATAAACTAATAGTAGAAGCTAAGTGTGTTATAAGGCCAGAGTACTCTAGACATAATATATTAAAGACTATGATTTAGGCTGTATCTGCATGTATGTGCTATATCTGCATGTTTACAATGACAGTTACCTAACTTGATTTTTCATAATGTGGTTACTACAAGTCTTTTAGACCCTCTGCCAGTTTTGACTAAAACAATCAAAGCAAATGGAACCTATGAATTAAGTAAAACATAACTAAATTCTCAATTGTAACTGTATTATACTGTACAATTTAGCATAAATATATCTGAATCTTGTTATTTTACAGAAATTCCTGAAAAGCAATGAGACCCTCCAGCTGACAGCATCGGTGGACCCCGCCCTGATGGGAGGCATGGTTGTGTCCATCGCAGACAAGTACGTGGACATGAGCGTAGCCAGCAAAGTCAAGAAGTACACTGAACTCATCAGCGCCTCTGTCTAATTCTACAATGTTGTTATTTATAGTAAAAATATAAGTTTAAATGCAGTAATCAACTAGAATTATGGGTTTTTATTTAATTAATTATCCTGTAAATGGTTAAATTATAGAAATTAATAAGTCAGGTACTTTCCCTTCTTTCTTACATATTTTTAGCTAATAAGTAAACTAGTAGAGTTAATTTGAAAGCTGAACTTAGTGACCAATAAGATGAAATTGGCCTACAAGAGAATCTAGAATTTAAAAACCAATTTGATTTCATGAAGTATGGCTATTACATATCACTAGCATCTTAAGCTTGTTTACAAGAAATCAAAGAACACACACATGTACTTCTAAACTACTTATATGTTAATTTATAGTTATACTAAGTACTTATATGAATAAAACATGGCTTAAATGAAACAAAAAATTTAATGTGCTTTACTCCTGCACAGTC
The DNA here is from genome assembly GCA_964023185.1 of Macaria liturata. Taxonomy (NCBI): domain Eukaryota; kingdom Metazoa; phylum Arthropoda; class Insecta; order Lepidoptera; family Geometridae; genus Macaria; species Macaria liturata. Next base: position 7,710,768 of record OZ026815.1, on the reverse strand, counting down.
AACAGAAATACTCTTATAACAAAAATACTCTCACGGTATTAATAACACTAATGTAATTATAACATCTCTAGAATCAACAGGGAATACTTTATCTGAGATCATGGTATCATTGAGATCTAAATAAACGAGAAAAGTAATAAATTATCCTTCCGTTGGAGCAGCTTCACCCTTGAGAAGTGCATTTTCTGCTTCGAGCTCTGCAATGCGAGCTCTCGCCGCTTCCAGCTCATCATCGCCTCCGTCTGTGCCCAAATGTTTCCGCACGTATTCTAAAGCATCCTCTGGTTTGTCGGGCTCTTCGTACAAACTCACCAGGACTTTAGTTAGGGCATCCATCACCCCGGCCCTTTCCAAGTAGCGTCGAAACTCCTCTCGTTTAGAATCGATTGGCTGTAAAATTTGAATAGTGGGTAAGTATTTTACGTGGGATTTTTATTAGCTAGTGGCTACAAATGTCTAACAGCGTAAAGATAAGGGGTCTGTTAAATTTTGCTACCCGATGGATAGATCAAATTTGAAAAGTTACGTACCCTGTACGAAGACATTTTATGTTATAATTTAGGTTTATGCTTTAGATAATATAAAAATTGAGCTCAGGTATACGAAATAGCGCTGGATCTCTATATTTTATATTTACGCACGTAAAATTGCAAACAACACACTTCGACAGAAAAGCGTCACCGACTGTCAAACAAATCAAATCAAACAAAAAATTTATTGCCAGGTTATTGCTTACAAAAGATACGCGATTGTAGTAAAATTCAAAATATTTTTCACGTCTCAAAATTGTTTATCTTCTATGTTTAGCACCTATTTTTCTAGTTAATATCTACATGTATGCACTGGTTAAATGGATAAAGAAATTTAATACGGTATGAAGTGGCTGAGGCTTGTAGCCAATTTGTTTATATTAACATCTACTAGTTAGTTTTACAAAAGATGCATCCTATTTTCTAGGCTTAGAAATAAGGGGCAGAAGGAATGAATGAATGAATGAATTGTTTATTGTCTGGCAAACTAGGTATATACAGATGTTCAAATTACAGAGCTTCGTCATGTTTGCGATATGGGTACTCTAGTTACTGCCCATTTGGGCTTACAGACTGTCCTTAGTACTATTTGAATTGAATACATAATGATGAAAATACATTTTAATAATACATTTGATGACACACAAAACAAATTCAATTAAAAAACGTCATGCAGCGATGATATAAGATTTACATGATGAATTATGTCAAAGGTAATACACAAATAATATACAAATATGTCAGTTTATTTGGAATAACATTAAATGTCAATGTGAAATCGATTTATCAAATATCATCATTATCGTTTAAGAACATTTTGATAGAATAATATGCTTTTGGGAAGGCAGAGCCGGGGTGTTGTCGCTCGAAGGGGCGCGGCGCCGATAGCGCCGTAGACTGGAACCTCGCTCGATGCTGGCGGTGTCCCCGGTTGTCTGCTCTCCCGATTTGTCGTGGTTGCTAAGCGTGCTGGCGCATGGACCTAACTTCGGGGTTACTCCGGGCACGTGGTCCGATAGGTAGACGGAATTATGAACACTCGTATTCGATAACAACAGTTTAATCTCACAGCTTATGTACACTGGTGTTAGGTAAGTCTTAGGCTAACACATAAACTAAATATCGAGATTACAATGGGAGCGCGTGTCGCGTGCGCCGGGTAATAGCGTGCGTCGCGACGGTCGTGTCGCGAACGTGCGTGAGTCTGAGTGTACTCAAAACTACTGGTGGAGAGCGGACGGAAACGGCGCGGTGTGAAGTATTAATAATAATTATATAACCGCTGCCGTCCGCTCCTAGATGGCGTACTTATACATATAATAAATATGTGGCTATACAACGCCACATCACCCCCCTACGGAGAAGAATACGCCGGAGGAGTACATATTAAAAAAACAATAATGATAGCACGTAGTAAGTTAGAGGTCTAATATATCTCGGAATCTAACCTTTCGGCCAGTACGAGTGATGACTGGCTCTGGAGTGATAGCGCGCGGCTGTGCAGGGGCGCGCAGTTCTGGCGTAGGTGTGTTAGAAGCAGGCGCGGGCGTTTGCGATGCGGGTGCGGGCGTTGGCGTGGGCGCCTGTGGTGTATTCGAAGGCGCCGCGTGCGATTGTGCACAATGCTCCGCTTCTAGGTGCGCTGGTTTGACGCGGTCGACGCTGACTTCGTTGGCCTTGCCTTTAATATTCAGCGTTACTGTTTTGGGGGACCTGGACAGTATCTTGTAGGGTCCCGTGTAAGGTGGTTGTAGTGGTCGTCTGACTCTGTCATCTCTCAGAAAAGCATGTGTTGCCGTCGGCAGGTCTTTAAAGATAAATGTCGCCGGCTGCGTGTGTCTGCTAGCGGGTGTGGGTCTCAGGCAGGACATTTTCGAACGGAGTCTGTCTACGTAGTCTTCCGGGTTGCTGTTGCAGTTATTTGTGGTCTGTACGACGAGCTCTCCAGGTAGGCGGAGTGGTTCACCGTACAAGAGTTCTGCGGAAGAGCATTGCAGGTCCTCCTTTAGTGCTGTGCGGATGCCCAGCAGGACTAAAGGGAGGGCTTGACTCCAGGAGGTGTTATGGCACATAATTGCGGCCTTTAATTGTCGGTGCAGGCGTTCCACCATTCCGTTGGCTTGTGGATGGTAGCTGGTGGTACGTATCTTTTTGGTTGCGCAGACTTGTAGTAGGCGGGTAAAAAGGTCAGACTCGAACTGTCTGCCTTGGTCCGTGGTTATTACTGCTGGGACACCAAAGCGTGCGATCCATCCAGCTATAAATGTTGTCGCTACTTCTTCAGCTGTGATGCTGGACATCGGCCATACTTCTGGCCATCTGGTGAATCTGTCCACAGCCGTCAGGCAGTAGGTAAATCCACCAGAGTGTGGGAGTGGTCCTATTATGTCCAGGTGACAGTGCTGGAAACGGTCTGATGTGGGAGGAAAATCCCCGAGAGGCGATGATATGTGTCGGGTTACCTTGCATCGTTGGCATGCGACGCATGTGCGTGCCCATGCCATGCAGTCCTTCCGCATGCCAGGCCACACGTATCTGTCAGCCACCAGGCGGGCGCTCGCGCGCGCGCTCGGGTGACTGAGGTTGTGCAGTCGGTCGAATGTCGGGCGTCGGAAGGGTGGTGGTAGGTACGGTCTCGGTTTTCCCGTTGAAGTGTCGCACTTCACAGTGATGTTTGCTCCTGGAACAGGTATGTCTTCCAGGGATAGTGAAGAGTCAGTCAGGTTGAGTAGCTCTTCGTCTCCCGATTGAGCTTGGGACAGTGAGCTAAAGTCGTCGGCCAGAGCAACGGCTTCGATGCGAGACATGGCGTCAGCTGTGATATTTTCTTCACCCTTGATGTAGATGATGTTCGTACAGAATTGACTTATGAAGCTGAGCTGGTTTAGCTGAGCTGGTGGCAGTTTTTCTCGATTTTGTTTGAATGCGTATATTAGAGGCTTGTGATCGGTGTAAATAGTCACGTGTGTGGCTTCTAGAATGTGCCTGAAGTGTTGTACGCTTTCATAGATTGCGAGAAGTTCTCGATAGTAAGTGGGCCATTCAGCTTGCTTTGCAGTGAGTTTCCTGCTGAAGTAAGCGAGAGGTTGCCAGTCATCATTCTCTGTTTGACGTTGTTGTAAACACGAGCCAATGTGTGTGCCTGATGCATCTGTGAAGAGTCCTAGTTGTGCTTTGTGATCAGGGTGGGACAACATTGTGGCTGTCTGCAGGCTAAGTTTGCATGCCTCAAAGTCTCTTTCCAGCTCAGTAGTCCATGGAAATGGTTTTGCACCTTTGCTGCCGGTGGCTGTTATGGCATCATTGAGGGGTGCCTGATATTTTGCTGCTTGAGGAAGGTATCTTCGGTAAAAATTCAGCATCCCCAAGAACCTTCGCTTACCATGGATGGTTTTCGGTGGGGGGAAGTCACGCAACGCTTGGATGCGGTCATCTGGTGGGCGTGTACCTTGAGCATTAATGCGGTAACCCAAGAAGGATACTTCAGTAGCCCCGAAAACACATTTAGCTGGGTTGATTACAACTCCATATTGTTGTAGACGCTGGAATAAGTCCTTGAGGTGCTGGAGGTGGTCAGATTCATTCTCTGAATACACCAGTATGTCATCTAGGTAGGCATAGCAATGGTCTAGTCCTCGCACTACCTCATCAATGAAGCGCTGGAAGGTCTGTCCCGCGTTCCTCAGACCAAACGTCATAAATGGGAACTCAAATAGGCCGAATGGCGTTGTGATGGCGGTCTTGCAGATGTCTGAGCAGTGGACAGGAATCTGTTGATATGCTTTGACCAGATCGATCTTGCTAAAAATTTTGTTGCCAGATAGGTTGTGGGAGAAGTCACCTATGTGCCTGACTGGGTATCGGTCAGGGATGGTCCTTGCATTCAGCGCCCTGTAGTCTCCACACGGTCGCCACGTAGCGTCTTTCTTGGGAGCAAGGTGCAGGGGTGAGGACCATGGGCTGCTTGAAGGTCTGGCTGTGCCGCATCGGACCATGGCATCAAATTCCTGTTGCGCGACACGGAGTTTGTCCGGTGCCAGGCGACGAGGTCGGCATGTGACTGGTGGTCCTTCTGAAACATTTATGTGATGCTCAGTTGAATGCTTGATGTCTCTGTGTATGCCAGGTGGGCGTGTAATTTCAGGGAACTCGGTGAGCAGCTGCTCAAATGGCGAGTCTCCAAAAGATAAAACCCGAACGCTGTCTTGTTGACAATTGGCAGATGTTGCTTTAATCCAGAGCTTAGTGGTACCATCAATTAACCTGTTGTGTCTGCAGTCTGGCAAAAGGTTGTAAAAACTGAGGAAGTCAGCGCCAATAATTGGGGTGCTAACATCTGCAATCACGAAATTCCATTTAAATTCACGGCGTAGTCCAATGTTTAAACTCAGGCTAATACTTCCGTAGGTCTTGATTATCGAGCCATTTGCAGCCTTGAGGTTATAACCACTGCTGATGTAACGACCTTTGACAAGTCGGCGTGGAAAACAGCAAATGTCTGAGCCAGTATCAGCTAGAAATGAGTGGCTGGTGTATCTGTCCTTGATAAAAAGGCGATTACTTTGTGAGTGGTAGTCCGCACTCGCCACTACTGACCACCTTTCTCGTTTTCCGGAACCGGTTTGCGAACCCATTTGCAGGGTTGAGTGCATTTCATAGCTTTTGTGCGAAATCTGTCATGGTACCAACACAGGTCTGGGTTCCGAGAGCGACTACGGCTCCGTGAGCGGTTGTAATTACGCTCTGTAGGGCGTCGCGATTGTTGGCCAGTAGTAAGTGCAGCTACTGTGCGGGTAAGTTCAGTAATTTGTTGTTGCAACGTAATCATTGAAATTTGATCCGGTGTCGCTGAAGAAGTTGAAGCGCATACCTCATTAGGTTGTGATTGTATATCCATAAGTTTATCTGCCAGTTCAGCTAATTCATCAAGTTGTTCTAGACGCTGGGCTGCCAATACTATTTGCAGCTGTCGGGGCAGACGAGTTGACCATATAGACTTCATTACTTGATCCGGAAATGATGCACCCGCTAGGGATCGCAGGTGCCGCAAAAACGAGGATGGCTTGCGATCACCAATTTGCTCCCTCTCTAGTAATCGCCTAATCTTTTCTTCATATGAGTCTGAAAAGCGGGATATAATTGCATTTTTTAAAGTTGTGTATGGATTTAGTTTTGGTGGTGAAATAATTATGTCTTCTACCTCACAGGTGCAGTTTGTATCTAATAGTGATACAGCATAGCTGAACTTAGTTGTTTCTGCAGTGATTTGGTTAATTAAAAATTGGGCTTCTAAGCTAGCAAACCACAGCGCTGGGCGGTCTTTACAGAAAGGAGGAGTGCGAATTGACACTCGGTGCACCTCATGGAGCGGTGGAGTATCAGAGGCAACGGTTTCAGGAACTTTTGAGTCAGATTCGGACATGATAGTGTTAGGTTAAAACTTACGTGAAAATTATTGTACTGTACTGCGACTGTACCTTCTCCGAGGACGGCGTAGCAATTTACACTAAAGTTAATAACTAAATTATCTAAAATTACAGGCGAATTCAGTGAAAAGTTGCCGAAAAACAAATGTAAACAAACAAATTTGACAGACGAATCACAGATACAGAAAGGCACAGACTATATAGGTTAATGAATGAATATTTGAAGTCATCACCACAGATATTAAAAAATGGGGCTGCGTTCGGAAGAATAGTCGATGGTTGCACAATTTGATTGTCACTTATTTTTGTCAGAGGGAGCCACCATCAATGCGAATGAGCTTGATATGTAAAGGAGAAAAGATGGCGGATATTGCAAATGACAATGAAAATTATGGGAACGAAATATAAGTTTTTAGGTTTTCTAGGGACACTCTGTTCTGGAGCGTATGCGGGAATGGGCCTCCGCATACGGTGCGCGCGCTGCTCCTCGTTGCTCCGTCCGTCGGCGCTGCTCGATGGCTTGGGGGCTGCGCCTCAACACGTGTCGCTCGGTCGGTGAAATTAGGGCGTGCGCGCGCGCTGCGCGTTGAAGTCAGCGGGTCCTTGCGCTCGAAGGCTGCACGCTGTTGGCATCGTCGGCTGGTCAGCATCTGCAAATGACCCTCCGACCATCACGTCGGGGTCACCATTTTGGGAAGGCAGAGCCGGGGTGTTGTCGCTCGAAGGGGCGCGGCGCCGATAGCGCCGTAGACTGGAACCTCGCTCGATGCTGGCGGTGTCCCCGGTTGTCTGCTCTCCCGATTTGTCGTGGTTGCTAAGCGTGCTGGCGCATGGACCTAACTTCGGGGTTACTCCGGGCACGTGGTCCGATAGGTAGACGGAATTATGAACACTCGTATTCGATAACAACAGTTTAATCTCACAGCTTATGTACACTGGTGTTAGGTAAGTCTTAGGCTAACACATAAACTAAATATCGAGATTACAATGGGAGCGCGTGTCGCGTGCGCCGGGTAATAGCGTGCGTCGCGACGGTCGTGTCGCGAACGTGCGTGAGTCTGAGTGTACTCAAAACTACTGGTGGAGAGCGGACGGAAACGGCGCGGTGTGAAGTATTAATAATAATTATATAACCGCTGCCGTCCGCTCCTAGATGGCGTACTTATACATATAATAAATATGTGGCTATACAACGCCACATGCTTTACGTAGCAAGAACTCATTTAATTTGCGTTTAAAAATTAATAAATCATCTATCAATCTATATTTCTTTGGTAATTTGTTGAATATGTTTGTGGCCATACAAAAAACACTTTTAGTCAGATATGTTGTATGTGACGGTGTGGCGTACAATTGTCTTCTATACCTGCTACCCTCGGGCCTCATCCTAAATAGTTCAGGATTAGATTTAACAAAAAGGAGGATGTTAAGAACTGTTTTATACTTACCTACCAAATTTTCTATGTTTTGATAACCCTTTAAACTTATGTCATTCCTTTTTATTTTCTTAGCAACGGTAGTGTTGATTCTAAATCAAGTATGTTTTTACTGTCACCATCCACGAGTCTCTTTTTATAATTTCATAAAATTAGCTTTATCGATTATAACATAGGTTTAATTAAACTGATATTTAATATAACATATTAGTTTTAAATTTGTTTATGATTCCTTTATATAATACATATATGTTAAATATTGGATGATAATGGGAGAATCATATTGGTTGGAATATGAGACCAAAACTAGAACTTTTTGGAAAACTGACAGCACTAGATAATAGACAAACCGGAAACGACGTTAACCATAGACAAGCTTTTATTTTTTTACGACAGCTTCAAAACTGCTCAAAAGAATGAAATATAAAATGTATATTTCATGTTACTTATATTGGAATACAGCTATCGTACTTCGCTACGTGTCTAGGTTATTACGAACTTTTCTCGCCTCTCAGTATCATACATATGCTAGTAGTAGTTTCACGATCACATCCCAGCCCAGTACTTATTTGGGCTGGGATCACCAACTCTAGGTCTGGGCGTAACAGAATACCTAGGTACAGACCGTTTCACGAAAGAGTTCCCTCAGTTAAGGCGCCATAACCGCATGATTATTATCATCTAATAACTATAAAATGTTAGTTACAAACTTTTCCGTGGGACTTAGTTCGTGAAACTACTACTAGCATATGTATGATACAATACTGAGAGGCGAGAAAAGTTCGTAATAACCTAGACACGTAGCGAAGTACGAGAGCTGTATTCCAATACTGTTTATACAAGTAACACTCACTTTTGAGCATATAACAATATTGAAATAATATAATGAATTAGACCTTGAATCTTCCTACGGTAGGTATATACTGTTTAGAACTGTGCGGGCCGACTGCGCTAATATAAAACAACATCGAACGTTTGTGGTCCAGTTTTGGTTACGTTACACATAAGTTTTATACCTAGTGATTTACTCATATGGTCACATTTTTTATTTTGCTAACGGATAAGACCTTTGGGCTTACACTTACTTTTCATCTAAGGTTGAATAGTAGTCCTAATCTGTGTTGAAAAAAAAGCACCATAAATAAAATAGGTATTGAAGAATATGTTTTATTTCAGTAATTTCCGAACACTTGGCGGAACATTGCATTGTGACAAAGTAAATTAAATAGAAATCATAGTTAGTACATAAGGTCACTTGAAATAAGCAATATGATTCTACAACATCACAGGAAATCTAGCGATTTAAGATGCGTAGGGAAATTCTGGCTTGCACGAGGTAGTTACATTTCATTCAACCATATTGAAAACAAATGAACGTTTCTCTGTTGAGTGAAGATCTACCTAAGTGTCAGCCATGATTAAAATTAAATGCACACCAGTGTAATAAAGTAACGTAACTAATACTTTTAGTAAGCTATTATTGTTTATAAACTATAAATATTATATTTATGATTCATCGTCACTGCCGCCGCCTTGTTTCGGTTTGGGTCCTCCCGCTCGCTTGGCCATGATGATCTGATCCACCTTCAAGATAGTGGTGGCAGCCCCTACTGCATATTTAAGGCCCCAGTGCTTCAGAACAAACAAGTCCAGAATATTCTTTTCCTTGGCATCTATCACACCTTGGTTCTCAGATTCAATGTCATATCCAGCATTCTTGTTGCCTTCCTGAAATTAAAACATATATGACATTGTAAGTATCACATGTTCAATTTATGTTATCTAGATTCATGCTAGCAGATTAAAGCCGATTTTCCTATAACTTGCTGAGTATGAGCTGAGATACATCAACGAATTCGCTGCCCTCTAATTTTGTATGTCAAGCATACTATTTTTTAAGTCATTTGTCTCAGCCAGTCAGTATTAAGATGATAAGAAAAGTAATAACGAAGCATTATATCATCTGAGTACTTTTTTTTCTTACTATATATTTCTGGGGAAGGTAGTTTGCTGGATCTGGATGACATAGTTAGCAAACAAAGCGATATGTCTCATACATAAATCAATGAGTACAAGTACCTTGTGTGCCTTGTAGATGTTGTTGACGACCTCCGTGGCGTTGGAGCCGGTGTTGTCGGCGAGCGCGCGCGGGATGGCCTCCAGGGCCACCGCGAACTTCCTCACAGCATACTGCTCCAGGCCGGGCAGGGTGTCGGCGTACTGCAGCAGGCGCTGCGCCAGCTCTATCTCTACTGCACCAGCTCCGGGGACAAATCTGTCAATGATACAGAGGGACTTGTCAGTTCATGTGGTTGTCCCGTTGTTCTGATACATAATAATGCTTGCTATGGAGAAATCTAAGTAGTATTTACAGATATTTATTACATAGTAAAATATAATAGATTCAAACTTAATTAGTTGGTATTGGTATATATCAATACATTACATGTTATTTAATGATCACACTTTAAGTATTGATGTATACCTACTACATACAATACATTAACAAACTATATGGTATACTATAAACTGAAGTAATGTATCTGACCTGCCATCCCTAGCGATGCCCTTGAAAGTGTTGACACCATCATCAATAGCTCGCTCAATATCGTCCATGTAGTTGTCAGTGGCTCCTCGGATGAGGACAGTGGCGATGCGAGACTCAGTGCTCTCCATGCGGAAGATCACAACACGAGTGTCACCAACCTCCTCCACAGTCACATGGTCACAGTAGCCCAGCTCTTGAGCAGTAGGGGTCGTCAGTCTTGGAAGGACCTGCAAACATTTGTCAACATTGTTATATTGTGTGCTTTAGTGATTTTAATTTTTGGCTTTAGTTACAAGTATGATCACAAGCTATATGTTCATATTTTACTTAAAAAAAGCATATATGCATTTTCTTCTAAGTTATTTAATTAATGGATCAGATTTTTTTAGTCACATCAGTACAGAATACTCTTTTGTACTAGTTATATTAACATGGTCATAGGTACATTAAACAGAGGATACCTCTGTTATATTAGCTGTAGGATATAAATAAACATGTATATAAATAGACAAGTATGTATACTCACAGTAGCATTGACAGTTTTGGCAACTCGGCGCAGGTCAAACTTGGAATTCAAGCGTACAGCCATCACATTGTACTTGTTCAGGAAATGCAGAGCCATGTCTCCAAACTTGGCGCCCGCAACAATGACATTCACTCCTGCTTCAGCAATGTCTTTGATCTGCTTCTCCAGCATAGATTCCTCTCCTCGGCTGAAGTCCAGTAGTTCATCAGCTGATTTGATGAGGACTGTTCCCTTAGTCTCCGTCTGTGTGATATCAATGGGGCAGGAGTATATGGCTACTTTGGCTTTGGTTGCAGATGAGATGTCTCCTTCCACTTCACGCTTGAATACCATTCCAGACAAAACTTCTGATTGCAGGATGCCAGCTCCAGAGATCTAGAAAACAAATTTCATTTATAGATAACTATAATATTAGAAAAAACAAAAATATGTACATGGTAGATAAGAGAATGATTAGTTACCTTGCATATTCTGACATTGTCAACGTTGAATGTATTCTTCTCAGGCAGAATACCAACACAAGCCTTAGCAACCAGGCCAGCAATGAAGTCCTCATATCCATACTGCTTGGACATGATGGCTGGGACAATGCCTTTAGTGACCTCTGCAAGGTTTCTGGGGTCTTTCATCTCTTGACACACTAGCTCAGGCAAGATTTCCAAACATTTGTCCAGAGCCTGTTCATAGCCTTCTGCAATTTCACTGGTAGTGACACCAAGTCTCAACAGCTCATCTGCATTCTCCAACAGAGCTCCTGAGAGTACAATGACAAAGTTGGTTCCGTCACCAACTTCAGCATCCTGCATCTGACTTGCTAGAACCATCAGTTTAGCAGCGGGATGTTCTACATCTAGCTCTCTGATTATAGTGCCGGCGTCACTGGTAACAAACTGCTTGTCAATGTGGTTAATGATCATTTTGTTCATTCCATTAGGGCCGTAGGCGGAGCGCACACTTTGAGCGAATTGTTTGCAAGCGTTTATGTTGCGATACACAGCCTCTTCAAGACCAGAGTACATCTGAAAGATAAATAAGTCTTATGATGATGATTACCACTAACAAACTAAAGCATGTCTTAATCATAAATGAGTTCATAGAACGGGAATTCATGATGGATTTTCAGATAAAAATACACGTGATGGTGAATGTTATGCCAAATAACCATAATTGACATCTCTAAACTACGATCCCTAAGGCAAATAACCTCCGGGAGTTAGATATAACAGATAAATCTGAAAAAATGTAACCATACTGGCCGGTTCACATGACGGAACAATGGTTGGTTATGAATGGATATATAATGACAACTTACCCGTGCTCCGTCTTTTAACATAGAAGGAACACCCGGAGCTTTCGGTATGTGAAGAGCCATTTTGGTGGATTAATTTACTTTTATTTTAAATTAAATTTATTTTTTCAACTTCTAGCAAGATCCGCGTGAGGAATGAACGAATAATTGAGTGAAGTGAATGAGAAAAACAAATGCAGAATATATAAACTTACTGAATGAGTGTTCCATAGACTACAAATAATCGGTAAATATGTCTAATCGATCGATTTTAATCAGATGTACGTTGACCATAAAGGAAGTTTTTTTTATGCGGGATATTTAAACGCAAATCGTACAACCCCGTATAATATAATCGTACAAATACTAGTAATTCAAAAATCTTACACTCAGTAAAGTTTTAAGCTAATTAAGGATACCGGAATGTATTAGTTTTCAGTCAGTCTTGGATGGGTAACGGAAAAGTGGCATTCCATTTTGGGCGCTTCCGTGGGTCGGATTACACGTTAAATTGTAGGTCCCGGCTATTTGTCTAGTACGGCAGTAGTTAAGCCATGTCAGAGGCCCTTAGGGCGGCTTGATAAACTCTCGACACTAGAGTTGGCCACTCTCATTCGATAAGAAGAAGTTAATGCTCTTGGTCCCATTTTTAGAAATAATATCACCAGATATGAAGTTCAAGCTGGACTCAGCTTCTTTTGCTCAATGATATCGTGAAAAAGTAAAGAAGAAAATATGCCAAGAAGATTTTGTCGCATTTATTTACTAGAATGGCATATACATAGTATTCTTAGATATAGGTACTCTCATCTTTAATATCCAGTTTTTTATATACCATCCATGTTACATTACTTACCTAAGATCAATCAATAAATCTAAGATTTTTAGAGGTAAATTTCGTTTCAAAGTCTTACCTATTTATTTTTCACGCAAGTTACCTTAAAAATTATAAATAAAAGACTAGAATAAGAATATATTTACTTTTTAATAAAATATAGTTTTACATAATACATACTTAATCACAAAAATTACACTAAAAGCAGATAAAAATCTACTAGAAATTACGTGTATGATGGGTCTAAACATATTTTGGCACCTCGTTTCTACATAAACGAGTTGCAAGGGATATCAACTCACTTTAATGATTGTGTTTTAATAATATCACCTGTAGAAATCAACAACAGCGTCACATCACCATCATTTTCCTAAGTTAAATTACGTGCACCGATATCTGATAACCAATTCGAGAATATTCAATATATTTAATATAATAATAATCCAGCGATCTTTAAAGCGAGAGTGAATCGGTTCTTATCGGGTAAACACGCTCCATCGTAGGCCATAGCCTTTGCTTACCATCATGCAAACTATGGCCAAGTGCAAACCCATATTAATTAAAATAAAAATACAGCAACATTAGTAATTTTGGATACACATAATTCATTTTTTTTTAAATTTAGGTGTCATAAATCTGTTTAAACCTTTACCCTTAGTACAATTTATATAGAGCTACTACAATCAAACAGCAGCTAAGTTGAGATGGTTTTAGTTTTTTTATTACATTGATAGTTTTAAATCAAGTAATAAAATACATAGCTACTTGACTTAACGCTGATCAACTGTCACTATTTGCTTCATTTTAAAGTAAGATAGTGTTCCCCTTCTAATTTAGCCCACTAATCAATTGTTATCTAGCAATTTCCTAGCACTAACATCACAGGTTGGTCCCCTAACAATGACTACATGCATCTATTAGTCGAATGTCAATATGTGTTCAGTAGCCACCAAAATACTTCGTAAATTTATTGCACGTAACTAGGCATTGAATCTTCGCAAATTTATTGCGACACTGTAAGTAATTATGACATTATTTCCCCAATTTTTAGAACGACAATCTATTTAATTCTTTAATCGAAAAAAAATTAAGCGCTCTTATTAATGGATTTTAAATTTTTGGACAACCATAGCGCTGTTATGTTAAATGTGTGAATGTGAATTAAACGTGGGAGAAATTATTGTTTTATATTAAACTTTGTTACTATCTGTGATGGCTACAGCCTCTTCAAATCAAATAATACTGGTATAAGTATATAATAATCAGCTTAAATCCTGTATAGTTCATGTTACATAAAATAGCATTGAAAATCTTATAATAAAATAATTAGCATATCACGGATAGCCTAGACATGCTTAGTCTAGTTTGGTCTAACACAGGACCTGGATATCAAACAAAATTATAGCTAGTAAGGTTTCCTACATACTTTTTATTTCCTAGACACTGAACGGTAATTTCAAAAAACTTATAATTGGGTATGATTATGATAATTGCAAAGATATTAATAGGTACTTTGCAAATTAGTATTGAATGATTTATATGAAAACTTTAATTAGACATGTTTTTAAAAATTGTTCTTCAAACGATAATGAAAATATTTTATAACACAAACTTAGCACAGCACCAGTTGGTCAGTAATTCAATCTAGCTTCTTATAGCTTTGGGGCAATTTAGTCCATTTCCTTTTGAATTTATACTACAATGCTAATATGTTTCATTCGTATTAAAATAATTCTTCTATTACAAATTTATTGCTTTGGTACACCAATAAGAAATCAGTTCATATTTAAGTATAAGTTAAATAATATTATACTATTATCATACTGTTAATAATCTTCCTATATAGATATGAATATAGTACATATATATGTATTTCGGCACATTAAAATACTAATGTATGAAACTCTTCCAGCTCTGTTTATAGAAGTAAACAGACTATATTTAAAATGACCCCTGGGACCTCTAACAACTCAATATAGGATAACCTTCGACCAAATATTAAATTTGTTTACATATTTATAAATCATTCTGTAATCACTATAATTAATATAAAATTAAGTACATTATACAAACTAAAATTTTCACTGAGATCAAATACCAATGAATAAATCCTAAATACTACTAAATTGTAGCCTTAATTATACTAATAAGTGATTAAACACAAGTGGACGATATGTTCAGTTAAATTGAATGCTTTTATCTCGGAATAAAGAATGTAATTTGCGCACTATCAAAGCATGAAAAGTTCACCAAAAGATAAGATTTAAAAGAATACATTCGAGTGTGGAATAAATACAGTCTTTAAAATAATAAACCTAAAAAGTACATAATCACATATACCAATAAAGTACAATGTGTGTGCTTTGAATCAATATAGGCATTTATCTATGTATATAATTATAATTAATAAATCACTAAAATGTGTATTTGGAGAGGTTCTCTCGTGCCTGTTTATTTTATACCACGTACCTACATTAATACATATTTTTGTTGAATATCGGAATAGTGTAATGTTGAAAGTAGCAGTAGTAGCACATCATTAGATAGTCTTTTATACATTTTGACAACCTATAGAGAATTACCTAATTTTTTTGTAATCCTTCATCAAGTTAAATCGACAATCATTTGGGGCATATTTTGTAAAGATTGTAAGGATTTCGCTAAACGAAATTTTCTTTATAGTTCAATTGATTATTAAAGTTATTCTATTTCATTTGATTTTCTTCTAAATTGTAGTTTACATTTTTATATTTCGAGTTACTTAAGATTCGAATCGACGAATTATTGAATCGGAGCCCGTTTTCTAAACGAGATATACGTTTGCATGTACATAGTGTGACCTATGTACAATTGTACATGCTAACGTTAATTGTTTGAATCGTGTCATAACCTATCAAAATCATTCTTTATCAATGAACAATGTCTCCAATTCACATTCCAAATTATATTGCTTCTTACAATCTGAAATTTAGGAGTAAATTTTTCCGTTTTTAATACTTTTTTTCGTCACCACGACCCTGTGACGAAAGTCTCACCCTAGAGTAGATGTTTGTAAGAAAACTCTTCATTTTTTTTGAGAGTTACGTAGGTTCCAACAGCCCGAGGTGTTGCAACAGGTCCTCTCCGCGGCGCGCGGTGGCCGCCAGCACGTGTGTAACAAGCGCCCCTGCGGCGTATCAGAACAGGTTGCGGGGGGGCGGCACGGCCACCACGGCGGCGCCGGCGCGGCCGGTGCTCAGCGGCGCAAGCTTGCGCCAGCAGTTGGACTCCGAGTCGTACACCTCCACCACGCACAGGTACTGCACGCCGTCGTACCCGCCTGCAACCATGTCAAAGTCATTTATTCATAAGAAATGTCTTACAAGTCACTGAATACATATGTTATAAATTTATAACAATATTATTACGATATACATGAACACACATGTACACAAGTACCATTGTTATAGGTGTTGTGTACCATGTGTTATATTATATCTGTGAGGGGGCGAACTAACTCGCTAATCATACTATACCTGATCTCTCTTTATTGATTTATTTCATTTAGGTACTTATGTACTAACAGCTTAAGCCAACACGTACATTAAGCCAACTACTACAATAATGCTAAGGCATTTGGGTAAAATTACTACTACTACTTTGCCTTCTCTCTTTGAGTAGTATTTCCTCATGACTGAGGGTCGTGACTCTCCGCAGAAGTAATTCGTTAGGGGAATTTTCTTGGGCAGATACAACGTGGTGGGTGCCCAGGTCCTTTCACGGAAGACACATGTCCTCGTATATTGAGGTCCTCAGACATGTCGGTTTCCTCACGATGTTTTCCTTCACCGTTAAGCGAGTGCAAATCCACACTTAACTTTAAAATACAAGTCATTGGTGTAGGGCCGGATTCGAACCAGTATGCGTCTGGATGAAAAGCAGATACTGGAACCGCTTAGCCACACTCGCTTTTTACCTAATACTAACTATACCTAATAGAAAGGTCAACATGTGTTTGTTTATTATCTACGCTTTTACGAAGCAGGGAAATTGTAAGTATTATTGTATATGTTTTTACTCGTGTGTGTTCTTCTGTTAAATCTGTCACAATAAATGTTTTCTTTCTTTCTTTCTTTCTAAGTGCTGTGGACAAATGAACAATGAATAAATACAAGTATTTTTTTTAATGTTGCATGCGTAACTCGCTAGTTTTTCTTTGTGCTGGTCCGAGTGTCATGATCGTACAAAAGCGCACCCGCTTTTGTACGAGCGCTTTTGTACGATCATGACACTCGGACCAGCACAAAGTCGTAAATGATGTCCCTACACTGACGTAGTCGTGAAATTTATTTTATTTATTAAAAGTCTACAACACAGGCACTAAGCTAAAACATACATAATATAATAGTAAATAAGGAGAAAATTACGAGCACTTAAAGCCCTCTTGATGCAGATCACCTAACTGACAATTTGAAGATAATTACTTACAGAATACATATATATATATAATACATGCTACTTTACATGAAGGAAGCGAGCGTGGCATAAAATGTCTATTCTATTAGCATTATTTAAGATCTGTACTATGCCTAGTTTTCGGACAATAAATGCATTCATTCATTCACTCACCCACGGCCACGATGCGGTCCCCGAGCAGGCAGGAGCCGATGGCGTCCCGTCCGTAGGAGAGGCGCGCCAGCAGCAGCCAGGCGTCCGCCGCCGGGTCGTAGCGCTCCACGCACGCCAGCCGCCCGCCCACCGAGTTGGCGGGCGCCTCGTGCCCGCCCAGCGCGTACAGGTACCCGCCCGCCGCGCACACCTGCACCGTCATGGTTACATTATAGCTGTGAGTTCTCGTTACCTCAGCAGATGGGACTATGGATGATGAAAAGTAGTATGTGTACAGTTCGCGCAAAACTTTATGAGCTCTCGGAACACGCACGCTAGTGGCTGCGCAGTACGCATATTATAGGTATCCGAGGGACGGGACAGGACGTCGGGGAGGGCACCGGCTCCCGCGCCCCGCGCCGTATCACCGCTCGCGTCCCGTTGCGCCGTGCCTTAGTGTGAGTGCTACGTTCGTACACAACACTTGCGCGCGTTGTAGACGAAAGTACAGTCGAGTGCAACAATTCATTTTCATTGCTATTGTAAATTTTTGTTACTGTTATTTGTTTTCGTTATTTTTATTTGTTTCTGTTATTGTTGTTGTAAAGTTTTGTCACCGTTATATTGTATTTGTTTGTTCTATTACTGTGGTTTCTTACTGTTATCGAACTTTTTGGTTTAATTAAATATGCCTCGCGGTCGCTTTGATGTGCTACGTCTATGGAATGGAAATGTATATGGAAGATGTAGCTCCGTTATAAATAAATAAATGCACAAGTTTTATATTAAAATTTTTAATTTACTTAAATAAATACCTACCTGTTTGTTCTATTATCTTACTGCACGTAAAAAATACCTAAAATCTAAATACTTTTTGATAGGCATAAATGTACTATGTTTTTTTTAAATCTTACAATAATGATTGTGCGCTCAACTGTACCATGCGCGGTTACGTACTCGGGCCTAACTTCAGAGGGCTCATAAAGTTTTGCGCGAACTGTATATACCTAAGTATATGTTCTTTTTTTACAAGGAATGGGTTTGCACTTGACCGTAATTCGCCTGATGGTAAGCAATCATTACGGTCTAGGATGGAATGTGCTTACCCAGTAAGAGAATTAAAAATTCTTGTTCAATCAAATTGCAATTGCGACTCTAAATCCTTACGGATGTATTCTTTATTAGTTAGTTTCAAATCAAACCCCTCTGGAGTAAAACTTGTCATTTACTCATAAAAACCTGTGTAATGTAGATCTAGTTGCAGTATTTCGAAATAAAACGAGTAATTTCTCTCTCTTATACGAAGTTACTTAACTTAAGTTTTTGGTGTAGAAAACAAGTAAGGTTCAGATATCAGAAACCGTCGGCTCCCGAGACACAGTGGAAATTAGTTCGGGAGGCTTTGTACTCCAATATCTTTTTGTTAAACATAATTATTCAAAATAAACCAATTTCGCTCTTAGCGATAAGGCCGCCAATTAAGAAGCTAATTTTAATTTCGATATTTTTGTGGAATGTTTTTTTTTTATGTGGTGTTTGAATAAAGTATTGATCTACCTATTTTATTTATATATCTATATATATAAAACTCAAAGGTGACTGACTGATATAGTGATCTATCAACGCACAGCCCAAACCAATGGACGAATCCGGCTGAAATTTGGCATGCAGGTAGATGTTATGACGTAGGCATCCACTAAGAAAGGATTTTTGGAAATGCCACTTTACAAAGGGGTGAAATAGGGGATGCAAGTTTTACTTCGCGAGCGAAGCCGCGAGCACTCACTAGTTCTTATATAAGTATGTGTACTCACGCTGACGCCCCCCCGGCGGCGCGTCATGGGCGCGCAGTTGGTCCAGTGGTTGGTGTTGGGGTCGTAGCTCTCGACGGAGCGCAGACAGGCGCCGCCGTCGCGCCCGCCCACCGCGTACAGGCGCCCGCGCAGCGCCGCGCACCCGCACGTGCTGCGCGCGCCCGCCATCGGAGCCACCATCGTCCACGAACGCGACACCGCGTCCCATCTGGACGATAACTTAAGTTAGTGTGACAGTCACGAAATAGAGAAAACAATGGAAGTGCGCTTATAACTATTTAGTACGGGTACCGGTGTCGCCAAACTCACATATAAGTAAAACAAAATATACATCTCTATTTGATAAATTATTCGTCCTGCTTTCATTTTGACACGTAATAGTCAGGTCATAAATTCTGTCACATGTTTAATATAAAATAATTGAAACAACTTTATTCTTTATGTAACCATTTATATACCAAAATGAACTTAACAAAACATAGATTCTTATGACAATAAAGTTTATTCAAAATGACCTCCGTGATTTTGAATACAGGCCTTCAATCTGCGCGGCCAGTCGTCTATCGCTGCACGAACGAGGTCCATGTCAATATCGGCGGCTGCCTTAATCAAGGATGTCTTGAGTGACTCCAAATTGGGATGAGGCTTTGAGCACGCCTTTTCCTCCAAGTGTTGCCATATCTTGTAATCTAACGGATTCAAATCTGGACTGGAGGAGGGCCAGTCTTCGTGCCGGATGAAGTCGATTTCACGTGCCGCCAGCCAGTCTTGTGTGCTCTTCGCTCTATGAGCTGGCGCCGAATCTTGTTGGAATACCCAGTGCTTGTTATTGAACATGATATGAGAAACAGGTTCCACAAGGTTCGTCAGGACTGTATTTTGATACACAACTGCATTCGTTTTTACACCTTTCTCACAAAAATGTACCTCTGTTAAGCCCCAATAAGAAACTCTCAACCATACCATAAGCGAGGATGGAAAATGACCTCGTTGGACACGCGGAATACGTTTGCTCGCTTCTTCACTACTGTGTGCGTACACCTTATCATTTTGTTTGTTGTAGCTCTCTTCTACGGTAAAAATTTTTTCATCCGAAAAAAGAATTTCCAGGTATTTTTTTCCCGCGTACCGCTTCAACAAAGCGCGGCATCTCTTCAGTCTCAGGTCCATTAGACGAGCATTCAAACGATGTCGTGTTTTTCTTCGATATGCCCGAAGCCCTAAGTCTTCATTTCACACCCTTTTCACCGTGGTTCTGCTTAACCCCATCTGAAGGGCCAACAGTTTCTGCTTACGTTTGGGATTTCTTTGAATTCGCGCCTTCACAGCTTTTATCACTGCTGGAGTCCTAACAGACCGAGGGCGTCCACTTCTTGACCTGTCATCTACACTAGAGTCTTCATTGTATCGTTTGATGGTACGATAAACGAATCTTTTGGTTATATTAAAATTTTTCAGTATGTCAAAAATTTGAATTGGCGCGTAACCGCAACGATGCAACGCAATAACTACAACACGGTCTTTTTTAAGCGTCTACTCCATATTTAAAAATGAGTAAAATTCTAAAAAGTATACATTTTTATTTTCATAAACAATTCGAAATTCGTATTCAATAAACTTTTTTGTGGCCAGCATTCTAAAAGAAAAGTTTTTACTGTGTGACAATACTTATGACCTGACTAGGTAATTGCACAACAAGGCATTAATTATTTTTAAACATGTTTTTTGTGCGAGTGCAGAACGTCTTTCTAGCTCACGTAGCTAAGCACGACTAATCATGGCCGCCGCGAATGTTGCGATATTCTGCTTAACTGTGGCACAGGTAGGAGATACGAGCACCACTTCCATTGTTTTCTCTGTTCTGTGGTGACAGTGGACAATTTTTGCATTGAGTATCAAATGTTGAAGCTAAACTATACATACAAACGGCAAAGCTTTGGAACACTTTACCAGAAGCTGTGTTTCCTGCGAACTACAATCCAGGGGTTTTCAAATCTAGAGTTCATAGGTATCTTCTAGGTAAACGTGTTACACCCTAGGCTGCAGCAATGCTTAACATCAGGCAGGCTGTAGTCAAACGTAAACCTATCCCACGTAATAAAAACATATATATATTTTGCTATAGGTAACATAATAATCAGTCACGTCAAGTCTTTCGCGTATTCAATACAATAGCACGGCATCACGTGTGAAATCACCGCTAGAGCTCCAAGTGTAGAAGCGATCTTTTGAAAAGTCAAATGGTTCTAAATACAGTTACTAATTTGAGGCTAAAAAAATAGTAGATTAAGTAGTAGTTTAATCAGTTTTTTTTTTAAAAACAGCAAATACCATTTTAACAGTCTTTTTCTTATCAAATGAGAGTGGCCATCTCTGGTGTCACGAATTTATCAAGCCACCTTAAGAACCTCTGACATGTCTTAACGACTGCCGTACTAGACAAACAGTCGGGACCTACAATTTACCGTGTCATCTGACCCACGGAAGCGCCCAAAATGGAATACCAATTTTCGGTCACCCATCAAAAGGCTGGCCGCGTCAACCTTTGCTTAACATTGGTAATTGATTGCGATTGCCTCCGCTAGCTGAGCTACGCTATTGCTAGCAGGAACATTTACTAGAGACATAGTTACCTCTCCACCGAGTTGAGATAGATCCAGCCGTCGTGCCCCCCGACGGCGTAGACGGGCGCACCGGGCCCCTCCCCCAGCACGGCCACGCCCAGCCCGTGCCGGTGCATAGTTAGTAGTTACCTCTCCACCGAGTTGAGATAGATCCAGCCGTCGTGCCCCCGACGGCGTAGACGGGCGCGCCGGGCCCCTCCCCCAGCACGGCCACGCCCAGCCCGTGCCGGTGCATAGTTACCTCTCCACCGAGTTGAGATAGATCCAGCCGTCGTGCCCCCCGACGGCGTAGACGGGCGCGCCAGGCCCCTCCCCCAGCACGGCCACGCCCAGCCCGTGCCGGTGCGTGTTCATGGGCGCCAGCGTGCTCCAGCTCAGAGACGTCAGGTCGAAGCACTCCACCTGCATACGAACACAGGATATAAATAGTATGAAGCGCGAAAGTACGAGAAGCGTAATAGTGAGAACTAGAATGAATGAGATAGATTATTATCTTTCTCATTCATTCTAGTTTCTAGGATCCCGATTTTGTCCGGGATTAGTATTAATAAAAAATAAAGACAGGCTATTATGACTTTTGTAGAAATTCGACATAACGACGCAAACTAAGAACTAAGTAAACAATATAAGGAAATGTATTGGCAAGCCAAACTAAAAATTAAACGTTGAATTGAACGGAGACATTGATTGGTCACCTTCAAATAGCTGACAATCGAGATTAAGAGAAATGCTGATGTCTGCGCACTGTGGAATAAAAAACAGTAGTCGTAGTACAAAATAAATAGAGGCAGATTTTAGTGAAAACCCAAAGCTATATGTTAAAACAATTAGCAGAGTAATTGAGTAACATGTATTAAAAACAAAAAAAATCAATTCGAATTGAAAACTTGTCCTTTTTAAAAACAATTATCATGTAACACCTTAATCCTTCTTTAAAATAATAAACAAATAATCCTACATTAAAAAAATTAACAAATAATACTTCTTTAAAAATAAACAAAAATACTTGTTTTAAATAAATAACATAATGAATATGTAGTTGAACAGATACCGTATTGAGAGTCTTGAGTCCGTCCCGCCCCCCCACCACGATGAGCTTGTTCTGCAAGAGCGCGACCCCGAACTGCAGGCGGCGCGCGCCCATCCGCATGAAGGGGGTCCACGTGTTGGTGCGCGGGTCGTACATCTCCATGTTGCTGGCGCCCTGCACAATACGACACTTTAATATTAAAACTTTCGTGAGACATTTTATCAATATGTTAACGTAACGGTTTTCACTCACGTGTAATTCGCGTATGTTGTTTACGCGTTTCGGATGTTATGACATCCATCTTCAGAACGTATTTTCTGGGACTGTAGCAGCACGCCGCCGCGCGAGCTTGAGTGAAAACCGTTTAGTTAACATATTGAATACGATACTTGTACTAAGTATGGGAGTGGTCAACTCTGGTGGCGAGGGTTACTAAACAAAAATAAAATAGTTAAAGACTAGTATATTTTTTTAGTTGAATAAGACATTAAAACTAGAATGGAGACTTAGACTAAGTTTTTTCTATTTAAATACTAGTTGGTGCTCGCGTCTTCGCTCGCATTAAGAAGTAAAATTTGCATTCCCTATTTCACCCCTTTAAAAGTGGCTGTTCTAAAAATCCTTTCTTAGCGGATGCCTACGTCATAACATCTACTTTCATTCCAAATTTCAGCCCAATCCGTCCAGTGGTTTGGGCTGTGCGTTGCTAGATCACTATATCAGTCAGTCACCTTTGAGTTTTCTATATTTAGACATAAATATTACTGTTATTAACTGATATTAAATTAATAAAGAATCATGAGTATTTAGGTCACTTAGTGACCACAAAATAGAAACAACCCTAAAAAAGGGCCTCTGCAACGCGGGGGGTATGCTAGACAGAAAAAAACCAATCATATGTATTTACGTGTAAAATAATAAATAAATAAATCCTTTATTGTTTAAACTTACGTGTTACGTACACGATTGTATAGGTATAAGACAATAACAATGATTATGCACTACGTTGGTAGGTGTACTAAGCCCTGCACTAGGTATCAGAAAGGATCCTGTGTTACAGGGCTATAGTATACTTGCTTGGCTTTCTCCTGCTGAGAAAGTTCAAGAGAGACTTACCTTATAGCCATCCATGCCGCCGATAGCGAGCAGGCGTCCGATGGTGGAGGTGCGCGGGCGCGTGCGGTGTGAGAACAGCAGCGAGCGCCGCTCCGGAAGCAGGTGCCACTTCACTGCCTCCATGATGAGGGGCTGGCACTCCGCCACGTTGCCGCACGCCAGCTCCACCTTGTCTATCAGGTACTGGAAGTTACAGAAACATTATATATTAATTAATGTATATATATATAAATAAATATTTCAGGACATATCACACAGCGCCATCTAGCCCCATACTAAGCTTACGCTTGTATTATGGGTACTAGATAACGGATATAATACATACATACTTTTCTTTTCTAAATACATACTTATTATACAAAGAAACGACCAGACTCAATACAAGTAATTACAAATTTTAATATTCATAATTGCTTGTGTTATGCGGGAATCGAACCAGCACTAAGCTAACAGAGCAGTCAAACGTCAGTTTGGCAGAGAAAAAGATAGAACAAACGCGACATAAAATAAACAATCTTATTCAGACAACAAAAAATCATCTTTATATCATACAGAAAAAATAACAAATCATAGACTGGATATGTAGTAAGTTAACACCACACCCTGATTGATTGACAGTGATTTAGCTTCCTTGAAGTGCTGAAACACATTTGTTTTTTTTTTGTTAACCTGTTGTCCCACTCCTGGGCAAACGTCTCCCCCAACTCCCTCCATGCGTCCCGGTCGAAGGCTTCCTCACGCCAGGCACCCCGAAACCGGTCGAG
Organism: Macaria liturata; assembly: GCA_964023185.1. Taxonomy (NCBI): domain Eukaryota; kingdom Metazoa; phylum Arthropoda; class Insecta; order Lepidoptera; family Geometridae; genus Macaria; species Macaria liturata. The sequence continues at coordinate 7,686,244 of OZ026815.1, read as the reverse complement.
ATCCTGACGCCAGCGGGTCTTGGGCCTTCCTCTACCACGTCGTATTTATTGTATTAATTATGAATAGTAAAAGTAAACACCTTTAAGTTTTTTTGGACGAGGGTAGTCCTCATGTAAACAAACAAATTTTATGCTCTTTCATTTTAAATTAAAATTTAATCATATTTGAGGCCTTTTGCACACAATTTGTATGTGTTCATAACTGATTAAGTGTCCTACCTGCCGGTGAGTGATTTCTCCGTCCAAGCTCTACTATTACCACCACAAAACTCAACTTCAATTTTCCACACTAAACTGCACTATGGAGGCTATCCAACAGACTCAAGCTGAAATACAGTCACTATTTTCCAAGAAAATGGATGATTTTCAAGCACAGCTCCAGCAGCCCTCCTCTTCCAGTGCCAACCCTACACTGGCTGATGAGTTCTCTGCCTTCCGTAAGTTCATGATGTCAGCTATCAAAGCTCTTCAAGAGCAAATTAACCTTCTTGCTAAGCAAGCTGACAGCCAAGAGATGCGCTCTCGCATGAAGATGCTACTTGTGCATGGAGTGGCGGAAGAAAAGGGCGAGGATCTAGCTGCCATCACAGTGAAACTAGTTTCAACACACATGAAGATAAGTGGTTTTTGTATAAATGACATCAGTCGTTGTCAGCGCATAGGCCGATCATCTGATACTGAGCGGCCTAGACCTATTCTTCTAAAGCTGAGAGAGCAGTCCCTTCGTCAAAAATTGTGGCTGGGCAAGACTGCGCTCAAAGGAAGTGGCATAACACTTTCAGAATTTCTAACCAAACCCAGGCATGATGCATTTATGGCGGCGAGGCAGCGATTTGGCATTACAAATTGCTGGTCGCGGGATGGTTTCGTGTTTGTGCTTGGGCCTGACGGTAAACGACACAGGATCACTTGTCTTGCTGAGCTGGAAAGCATAGAAAGTCCGACTACCCCAGCTGCAGCCACAACTGCGGCCGCGCTGAAGGCTAAGAAAGATATGAAGACGTCTTCGGCTTCGTCCAAACCGAAGCGTAGAGTAGTGAAGTGATCTTTTCATTACCTAATTAATGGTAAATTCAATTACATTGTTAAAATTCATCTATACACTACACTCATTATTCTTGTTTTTCGTGAGTATGTACATATATTTTATTTTGTTTGGTTAATGGTTATGGTTGTCAAACTATGCGTCACTGTCAAAGTCGCCTAAAAAAAAATTTGTGAAGTGTCAATGTCTTTTTTTTTTTCTCTAAACGGCAGCGACTTAAAATTTTTTGCCATGATTTAATTTTACTGTTTAGGCATTCTGTTTTTTTTTTTAAATTTAAGTGTTCTCTGTAAAAAATTAGTTTTTTTTTGTACCTATTTGTAAGTTTATTTAACCTAATATATTTGGAAAGTAATGTAGGGTATGTAGTTTTACCTATTTGATTAAGTAAGTATTAATATTACTGTTACTGTATTGAGCTTGTATATGTTTTTAAGTTATTGTTTGTTTGTTGAATATTCTTGTTATGTATAAGTTTTTTTTTTTTTTTTTTTTAAAGAAAATTATGTACTTATTTACCCATATAAGTAAGAAAACTTCATTGTACATGATTTTGTGTTACCAATCAATAATTCAGTGTGTTATCTATTTATTCTAAAGCATCTCTAACCATTGTTCAACTCATCCGGCAGGTTGATGTAAGGTTCAATTTTAGCTTGTATTTAGGTTTATTTATAGTTTATTTTAGTATTTTATTTATTTGTTAATATTGTATTTGTATAGTATGTCTGATATGTTAAATAATAGCAACTGCGACAACTTCCTAACAGCGTCTTCTGAAGACGAGTCTTTAGTTAGTGATGACAGCTTCTTAAGTTTACCGTCCCTTTCGGATTTTTTAGAAAGCACCTATTCTGACGTGCCAAAAAACTTTAATGTTGTGCACATTAATGCTCAGAGCATTCCGTCATGTTACCCTGATATGCTGGCGTCACTCGATCAAAAGAATATTCACGCTATTATAGTCTCCGAAACATGGCTTCGTCCTTGTCTTCCTTCTACTTCTTACTCTCTTCCTGGTTTCATTTTAATTCGCAATGATCGCATTGGTACTAAGGGTGGTGGTGTGGCGATTTATTTGAAAGCAAATATTCCTTATTGCGTTGTTAGCCAATCGTCACAACCTCCACCTATTGATGCAGGCGAACATTTGTTTTTAGAAATCGTTCTGTCACATACCAAAATTCTTCTCGGTGCCTATTATAGCCATTCCTCTTCTGTTAACTATTTCACTTCGTTCGAGAATCTCATAAGTGAGTTAAGCACCTCCTACAGTCACACCATAGTCATGGGCGACTTCAACACCTGTCTGCTTAAACAAGATACTCGAACTACTAAATTACAGTCCTTAGTACATTCTTGCAACATGCACATTCTCCCTTTGAACGCTACCCATCATTTCCCTAACTGTACACCCTCTCTTCTTGATCTGATGATAGTATCGTCCCTGCAGCATGTTGCCAAATATGGTCAATACACGGCCAATGACTTTTCCTATCATGATCTTATCTATCTTTCTTATAAAGTCCGTCCTCCTAAACTTAAACCTAAAATTATTCTGCAGCGAAACTTTGGTGGTATGGATCGTGATTCTCTGCTTGCTGATGCTAATAGCATTGACTGGAGCCCAGTTATTAATGCTGAGTGTGTGGATGATCAGGTTATAATGTTTAACTCTCTGATTACGCAGCTCTATGATAAACATGCTCCATTTCGTACAATAAAGTTGAAACAGATTCCTGCACCGTGGATTACGGATGAATTAAGGGCACTAATGCAAAAGAAAGCTATGTCTAAAACTAATTACAAAATTACACCTTCTGAAAAAAATCATGAAAAATATGTTCAGGCCCGAAATCGCTGCAATAGGTTGTGTAGAGACGCCTTACGCCGACACATTCATGGTTCCATTGAAGACAGCAGTCCAGCCCAAGTCTGGAATTTCCTTAGGTCTTTGGGAATTGGCAAGACTAAAACTTCTACTCCGAACAATATTAACATTGATTCCATCAATCAACATTTTTCATCTTCTTCCGTATCCGCTTTGACTGATTCGGATAAAATTGCTACTATTGCTAATCTATCTACTATTCTCACTCCCAGCTTTCCTTCGTTTACTTTTAATCTGATCACCGAATGTGATGTTAAGAAGTGCGTTCTAGCCATTACGTCCAATGCCATCGGAGGTGACTCTATTAGTCGGAACATGCTTTTGCCCATCCTTGACTCCATACTTCCTATACTGTGTGTTATTTTCAACAACTCCATTTCCTGCTCCGAGTTCCCTGCCATCTGGAAGGATGCGCAGATAATTCCTTTACCCAAGAAGCCGAATCCTAAATCTTTTTCTGACTACCGTCCTATTTCGATCCTTCCATTCCTCTCCAAAGTCCTTGAGCGTCTTGTTCACCAACAACTTTCTCGTTTCCTTACTCGACATGATTTGCTCAATCCTTTCCAATCCGGTTTCCGTCCTGGGCATAGTACTGTATCTGCGCTGGTTAGAATCACCGATGACATACGTAAGGGTATCGACGACGGCAAGCTTACTGTTCTAGCTCTGCTAGATTTCAGTAATGCTTTTAATTGCGTCGACTTTGATATCTTGCTTGCGTTACTTCGTACACTTAACATATCTCCATCGGTGGTTGATTGGTTTCACACTTACCTGTTTGGGCGTCGGCAGCGGGTTCGCCTTGAAGATATTTTTTCTTCATGGTGTAACACATCAGCTGGCGTACCTCAGGGTGGTGTTTTATCTCCTCTCCTTTTTGCACTTTTTATTAATTCAATATCTTTATCTTTATCTTCTTCTTATCACCTGTATGCAGATGATCTCCAAATTTACACACAAGTTTCTTTAAATGACCTAGGCTCTGCCATTAATGTGATTAACTCAGACCTATGTCGAATAACCGAATGGAGTACGTCGTATGGTCTCAGGGTGAATCCATCGAAAACTCAAGCCATAATAATTGGTAGTTCGCGGATGATATCCAGAGTTGACTGGTTTACTTTACCACAGGTTGTTTTTGATGGTATTACAGTACCGTACAGTGAATCAGTAAAGAACCTTGGTTTAGTGATTGATCGCACCCTTAGCTGGGATGCTCATTTAGTTTATGTCAGCAATAAGATGTTTGCCTCTGGTGCTTCACTGCGGCGACTTCGTAATTTTCTACCCACTGCCACTAAAGTTTCACTCGCACAGTCTCTCCTTCTTCCCATTCTTGATTATGCTGACGCCTGCTATCTCGACCTTCGTGAAGATCAACTAAATAAACTTGAGCGGCTCCAGAACTTCTGTATTAGATTCATATTTGGTCTACGCAAGTATGATCGCATCTCTCATTTTCGCCATAAGCTCAAGTGGCTTCCTATTCGCCTTCGACGGAATGCTCACATCCTCTCTCTAGTATACAACATTCTTTTTAATCCTTCCTTCCCGCGTTATTTAAAACAAAGTCTTTGTTACGCACATGACCGTCACTCTCTTCACCTTCGATCGTCATATAACCTTACTCTTGCCACTCCGAGGCACAACAAAGTGTCATACGGCAGTTCTTTTGCTACACAAGCTGTGCAATTGTGGAACGCTTTACCGTTAGACGTGAGGAAAGCGCCATCTCTAGATATATTCAAAAACAAAGTTTTTAAACTGTATTTGTCTTCTCAAGTTGAATAGAAAGTATAATATGCTATTGTAGTTATCGTTATTTGACATATATTTATTACTTATCATCATATGTATAGAAGTATGTATTAGTGTATTTGTTTATTTTGCTATTTATGTATGTTTATTTTATGATATGTATTTATGTAATTTCACATACATTTAAAACACCTCGTCTACCATTATACTTGCGTCTTATCCCTGCCAGATTGGTTGCCTGGAAGAGATCGCTTTTAGCGATAAGGCCGCCAGTTAAGACACTAGGTTTAAGTTTTAATATTTTTATGTAAATTTCTGTATTGTGCTGGTGTTTTTAATAAAGTGTATATCTATCTATCTATCTATCTATCTTTATTTGAGGAATGTTCTTTATATCTAAGTTCAAATCTTGAGATAGTCATTAATTGTATATGGATGTAATTCCGAAGTAAATGATTTCTATTCTATTACAATATGGTGTTATGTTTATTTACTTCAATCTCAAACAGTATATAACTTATTATTATATTTTTGTTAATGACTAGCTTTTGATGTGTGTTTCAATTCACAATAATAGACAAAAGATAAACCGTACACAAAGACGTAGTCACAAAAGCTTTGTGTAGTGAATGTCTGGAGAAATGTTTATTTATAGCTGGAGAGCACTGACAATGTCTTTATGTAGGGATTAGCCTGAGTCACAAGGAAGCTGACTCCAACCAACCCATAAAAATAGATTGCAAATGACATTCGAACCAGTTTAAAGGAATTTAATTGAACTTCTCACAAAGGAATTCATGACATCTTGATTTGCCTTTTATGGGGCCAAATGAATGGATAATAATTGAATCAACTGACGTTTTTATGCTTTTAGTTACAACCTTACTGAAGCTACTCAGTTAGTTATTTTGGAGTGTTTTTTTTTTATATTTAATATAAATATGATGTTGAGTTTAAAAAAAACAAGCTGAACAGGCTTATTCTTGACTTAGTAAGCCTTATGTTATGTTAAGTAACCGGTTTTCATTAAGTTAGATTACCTAGAATAAATGGGTTCTCTCTTGATAAATCATACAAATTATATTTCAAGAGCAAAAGATTCCAGTAATGAGTTCTACTGCATGGAAATTAACACTATATAATAGTATATTTTATTTACTAGTGCCACCACATGGTGTTAATTCAGAGTCTAATCTATTTCCATACCAAATGACATCCAAATTGGTTCAGCCGTTTTTGTGTGAATAAGTAACAAACCAAATACAATCTGCATACTGAATTACATCTAAATTGGTTCAGCCGTTTTTGTGTGAAGAAGTAACAAACCAAATACATACATACACAGACATTCACCTTTATAATTTTAGCGGAAAGAATACCAGTAACATACCTCTGAGGACAATAAAGGCAGTTTGATGAGCTTCAGCAAGGTTGGCAGGTGCTGCTCCCGCGTGGCACTGTCGTGCTGCACCCACGTCATGAGGCTCTCAAACACATTCTCCTCCGTCACCACATTGAGGTCGTCTGACTTCAGCAGGCTGGAGAGCTGCTCCCAGTGGAGGCCGAGGAACTCCTGGTGTTTTACCACCTGAAACATTCAAACATGGTTGCACTTATACTTTTATTTAGCTATGTATCCTTACATAAAAATAAACAGCTGACAAACAAAACAAAAAATTAAAGCAATGGGTTCATTGATTTGGAAGTTATGATTTGAATACAAGATATATTTATTCAATACAACTGAATGAATAAAAGTAACATATCTTATGAATCCTCTGACTTCATGATAGCTGATATTGAAAATATTAATCTGCAGGTGTTAAATTCATCAAATTTATCTTTTAGTGATGGAGGTTAATAAAGTTTACCTGCATGAAATGCTGGTATGTGTATTTGAGAGCTGCCTTGTGTAAGTCCAGGCAGGATTGTTGTTCTGCAAAAAGAGCTATGCCCAGGCAGTTGCAGGGGTCCAACTGTTTCTTGAGGAAGGCACAGCAAGCATTTGTCACAGAGTTCAACTGAAGTAAACTTGCTGTTGAAAGAAGCACCTCAACTGTTTCTTCTCTCAATTCTGTAATGACACATATTATTTGTGAGTAAATTAATATAATTAGATTGTAATAGGTATGCTGTGTAGTTTTACTTTATATTTTTGTATTTATACTAGGTAAATAATAAATAAATAAATATTTCAGGACGTATCACACAGCGCCATCTAGCCCCATACTAAGCTTACGCTTTTATCATGGGTAGGTACTAAATAATGTATATAATACATATATACTTTTCTTTTGTAAATAATTTTATTTTATTCATTAATACAGGTAATTTTAACAATAAATGTCTTTAAGAATTATCCTCAACTTTAGCTTAATAAATTTGTTTGGAGTTATCACTTATGTATAGAATTAGTAAGAAGTGACATACCGATAGTGCCTGTGTAGCAGTAATGTACCAGTGCCTGAAGTGCCTGTGAGTCAACTCTCTCAAGTGTTATTTCAGTGAGCTGCGCCTCTCTCAGGGAGCCGGTGAACATCGCCGCGAAGTACTCGCTGCAAGACGCCAGCAGCACTTTGTGTGCAGGTATTCTATAAACAAGAAAATACATTGTAACATTGTTAAAATAATACACATAAATAAAACAAATAGAATGCACTAATCAAGGCTACTCTGGTTTGCGTCACTGGAAGGGACGTGCTCATTATTTTAGGAAGTCGAGTTCATGACCCCAACATCCGTAGTGCGCTGCGCACCAGCCGAAACAGAGTTAATAAACCTACCTGCATCCTCCCGCTATGAGCGCTACATCACACAGCTTCTGAGCCTGGAAGTATCCAAATATATTCTTCAGTGTAGCCTCTGCATGTCCTTTATCAGAAAACGATTCGTCCTGGCTCGTAGCACTGGAAAGGCTTAGCTGACTTAGTTCTCGTGGCAAGCCCTCGTCAATCGAAGTTGTGGATATATTATCTTTAGAAGTCTCCGGCTTTTGAGAGTCGCAAGCCGCCATGACTATGTTTTTAAAATTTCCAGTGTGACACAGTATCTTATTTCTTTTCAGTAAATTATTCGCACTGAGACAACACGAGTAATACGTTTCTGCAGGTACACACAAGCACAACACAACAAAACAAAGCAACGCAAGCACAAGCAAGCGAGCCAGTGTTGCCAATGAAAATTTTTAGGCGGCCGTGTATATTAGGTAAAAAAGCCGTGTTTATATGGAAAAAGATCATCGGTGGGCCGTGTCATTGCTTAAAAAAATAACGATTAATTAATGATAATTAAACGTTTTTAACATTAAAAACCTTAAAAAAGTCTCTCATTCGTCACTACTTTCACAGTCCATTTTGTGATAAAAACTGTTAAATAGCACACTCAATACTCAAAGAATAAATGAATACATAAATTAGGGCAATAGATTCCGTGTTTTTAAATTATTATTCCGCGACTAAACTAAATTATGAGTTATGATAGCTAGCTCTAGGAGTAATAGTGTTCTGTGAGCTAGCTAACTAATCATTTGTATCACTCATCCACGAAAAGAAAAAAGGGATGCACTATTTGATATATGATAATTGGGAAATCCCCGTCTATAGCTGCACGCCATAGACATTTCATTTTACTTATAGAGTAGAAAGAGTAACAAAGTCCATACAGACATAGACAACTTTGCAATGTTTGCATTCGGTATAGGTATTTCTTTGGTATATTTGGATTAGTAATCGAATACAGTAAGCTACTCCGATGTTTAAAAATCGACAATCCTAAAGTGCTGTTCCTCTCGTTCTCCTGTCAAATAATATTTGGTTACCTCGAGCATCAATCAGCGGAGTTGACAAGTAATGAGCGAGTGGGACAACTATATCAAGAAAACCTAAGAGCGAAAGAGACAGGAATCGGATTTTGTCTTTGTCTAAATTTCACTTTTTGTTTCGTTGGTCATTACTCGGTAGCGCCCAACATGGCAGTTGCGTGAAAAATATTTTTGCTTTTATATGGTGATTACGAGTGCTAAGTGTGAAAAAACTTGATTTACATAGTGAATTATTGAAGAAAATTTCATAGAACATGGTGATTTGCTATGTAAAAGGCTGTAAGAGCCGTAGTGAACGGAAAGATGAAAATATATCCTTTCATACGTAAGTACGATACTTTTACGACAATGTGACTTGATTATGACTAATTTAGGAGCAATGAGAGCCCTGCTTTATTGAAACGCTATTTATATGGATTATAAATAGTAAAATAAGACTAAAAACATAAATTGTTTTTATGAGATTACTCGGCTAAATTTAAAGTATAGTAAACTGTTTTACTCGCAAAGCGTTTGTCAAACATAGTTGTCATTTTGCAGTATTTTGAATTTGATCGGGTTAAACGGTTTTTGGTGATACCAGTTTCGTTTTGGCAATTTACCCAAGAAATTAAGGCAAAATATTTTTTTATAAAGATGATTTGAGTCGAAATAGGCATAGCAAAATATAGGCATTAGGCATATCACTCTGCAAAGAAGCACTACAATAATGACAAAAAAAAACATTTAGATTTTTTAATTATATACCACATATATATTTATTTTTATTTATATAGATTTCCGATGGATTTCCGATTTTTCAACACGTCCTGAGGATGCCACGTGGAGAGGCGAAACCCGTGTCGACGAGAATATCTTGCCGAAGGAGAACTACAAAACTTGAAGACACAAGGTACGGTGTTGGTAAGATCTTAAGAGCCACGGAGGCCACTTTGGTTAGGAGGAGAGGTGTGGCGGTAGTATATGGAGGAACACACCAAAAAACCATCAAGTTTGTTGTTTGAAGTCGGTTATGGAGCAGTCGCAGCGGAAAATCACTATATACATATTTTTTCCAGAGTTCCATAAATAAAGTACTCTGAATTGTAATGAAAAACAAAGTAATCTGAATTTAAATAACAAAAAAAATTGTTAAGAAAAATACAAAAATAAAAGTTAAAAATGAAGTACATGAATTTAGATATTCCAAAGGAAAATTTCTGTTATTTGTAATATTCATGTACAGTTTTAGTTAAGACGTTTTGTAAATTTGTAGATATGTTTAAGTAGTTTTTTTTAATATTCTTACTTTAAACCAGAAAAAATATTAACAAATTATTTAAGTAGTTGGTTATTACTTTATTCTTTGTTTTTTCAATGTAAATAGTTTTCCTTGAAATAAATATACATATAGTTATTTTGTTTACAAATCCTACTTAGTATAATTTATTCCTGCTTAAAATTTTATTGACATACTGTGTGTGCCATTTTTATATGAGTCCCTTTTTCAGGTGATAATAATGATTACGTACAACTTTTATACGTGTGTGTATGTGTGTAAGTATGAACAAAAGTAGGGGAATTTTTATGACTCTGGCAGCCCTGAGATTCTACGTCATTTGTCGTCGTCCCTTTCGGGTATACGCGCTTTTTCTGGTCCACAGGATTGAACGTCAAAGTTTGGTTAAGTGAGAAGTATAAAAAAAAATGACATTGATAAACGAGTGGTTTTGACATCTTATTTGTAATTTCGCGCATCGGAGTTTATCAATTACCGTAGAATTTGCGAATAGCCGTAGAATCTGCTACGGCTTTAGGGTTGCAGCCGTAGGCCGTGCATTTTGTGATATTTTGGCCTGAAAGCCGTAGAACACGGTAATTGCCGTAGCATTGGCAACACTGAAGCGAGCCGTCGGTCCACAAACAAAACAAAAACTTGTCTGTCAACTTTGACAGAGAAAATGACGTTTTCGGCAACTTGGCGTTCAATACCTACTAAAAGTACTGGTAACATCGGCGAATGAACTAATTTGATGTACAACTACCTTTGCAGGTTTTCTTTTCTTGCTGATCACAGGAAACGGATATCTGTCAAATCCAGTTCACATTAATTTCTATTTAAATTATTATTTATGGTTTTAGAATATTAAGGACTGGGTCAGCCCAGTCTGTAGCAGTTAGGTATATATTTTCTTATGAATTTAGTTATATAATAGGTACCTATTATACTTCCGGGAGACTATAATATAATTACATGACCTATAGTTTGTACTACCCTAGTAAAGTTAGCCTTACCTTAATATACACATCCGTTCTTCGACGAATGGTAGCGCAGTTGTAAATTTTCTTTTTATAGTTTTAGCAGGCGCCTGTGGTAGCGGTTACTTGTGTATTAAGACTTGTATTTATTGTATTCTTTTACACATTAATATTAACTGGAATTACTTAAAAACCAAATAGATAATATTTTTTGTAATGACGATATCGTTGTTAAAGAGAAAAAAAAAGAAAGACAAATCTTGCTTAGTAGGGGTTTAATTGTTTTTAATATGTTTAACCCACATTACTACTAAGTTACGAGATCGACAGAAAAAATCATACAACAATGAAACACCCCTCATATATCTGGCTGAGGCATTTATTAACATTTATTTTTGTTTTTAATTTTTATATCTTATTACAACATACATAGTAATTAACAGTACATAATAAATAGTCCAAAAGTATATCACGCCTACAAAATAGCGTAGTCGTTATAAGATTATCGCCATTCGAGTTGCTCAAGTGTCCTGCGGTATGGTTGAAGGCAACTCTATGACATGCTAGAAAAATGGAAGTTCTCAGAGAGCAATCATGTAGCAGGATGTATTATCGATTTAAGTAACTGTTGCAACTGTGGGAAGACAGCGAGAGGCAATATTAGCATTATTAATGTGGCACTGTAGACTCGTATAATTTACGGAAGTGTGTTAACGCGGTGTATATTAGAGGTAAGAAATGTCTCAAGTACTTAAAATTGGAGTGTGTTATTGCATTCTCTTGAAGTGAGTTCCATTTTTCCTGCAATGCAAGTTAGCGACAACAGGGTCGCGGTACCGAGTCTCGTGCGCAGAGTCGTCGGCTGTCACAGTCTGCTGCGACTCGTCGACAGTTATTGCGATATTCAGATTTAATTCATGCGAATAGAAAATTTGTCAGTTGTTTGTCTATTTGGCAAACATAACACCATGAAAAAAATTTTTGTAAATCTCTGTCTAGTGGTTACTAGTCAATCAAATATGTATCTACAAAAATAGTTGCATTCTCAAATTAAGTATAGTTATGAAGGAAAACAGCGAATTAAATTTAAATAATATATTAGTTATATTACATACACGGTTACATTTTGAAGCCTAAAACTTCTAAGTCTGAGATTTCATAATGATCGATCGATTAGTTTATTTTATTTAGTTATTGAAAACAATGAGTGTTCTACCTATTTGTAAGTGTAACAATTACAAGGGTGTCATCTAAAAATATGAATTTCCAACAGTATAAATCGTCAAAGTGTTAGTTATCTCATTTGAGCTTAAATTTGTATCATGAGGTTCTCACAGCAGTGTAACACCGCACCGGGTGCAATAATACACGATTACAGCAGAGTTCGGAAGATTTAATTAGACAATCCATCTACATCTTCACAAGACAATAAAAAATTCAGTCATCGGTGTCATCAGCGAAACAAGTACCTATGTAAGTAGGCAAAAATTAACAAAAATAAACGGGGAAGATTCTGTACCGGTATGGAAATGAGAGAATAATACAACATTCATTGACCATTGTGCTCACGTGCTTACACATATGAAACTTTAAGTATAATATAAATATAATAGACAGTGAGGGTGCGTTGAAGTAATGGTGCAGGCAGGCGCGGCGTGTGGCGTGTGGCGCACGCGCCGCGACCTGCCCCGCCACGAGCTGCTATCGCTCCGTTCGAGAGTAGAGACAGTGAACAACGATTAGCATTTTATATTTATATATCCTACACACATACAGGTATATCGATAAAATTGACCAAAATTGCTAAATGTTACTAATAAAATAACGCAGACGATGATAACAGATTGAAAATGATACAAATAGCTCAACCGCAATCGAATTTAAAACGCGTCTAGATACAATAAATAGCCGCATGCCCGCAAGCCTAACAGTTTCTAACAAATAAAACAAATGCCCGTATTAAATACGGACTGACGTAGTTTCGCAGGTAACGTACGTACTTATAGGTAACAAAATATAAAAATAATAGTAGGTAATCACATTGATAGGTATGATCACGCTAGTTGGAGATCTTGATTTGCATCTTAACCTATAATATTTAAAATATCACAATAAATTGCTGTGCACATACGAAACAGGCAAATTTTGAGTGCATTTACTTAGTTTATAATAAATAGAAATATTATAATTACGTTCGGTTCTAGAGAAACAGGATATTGTAATAAAATTAATACAGTATATAGGTTTAATTTCTATACATATATAATAAATAATAAAAATTGCCGAAAAGTCTAATTACATAGAACATTTCTTGGAATATACTTCTTAAATATCTCTTAATTAAAGGTATGTACAGGTAAAATGTGAATTAAAAATAATATATGTACAAGTAACTGGGAAATGAGAACATAAAATTCATATACATAGGTTTAGCTAAATTCACCATTTTTATTTTTTACAAATATAATGTGCCTGACCCCATTTTACAGGGTTTTGGGTGTTGCGAATAGATACAAGTAAAATACTATGAAATGGGCTCAGGAAAATTATGAAAAAGTAATCTCAAAATAATTAAAAGCCGATTTATTAAATTGATTATGACCAAACATACAACACATTTTATATTATGGTAAATACTACATAAAATGTGTTATATGCTTTAAAAATGCCGAGTGATTTAAAATAAAATGAACGAAACAAAAGTAATTGTTTACAGTAGGTACAAAATAAGAAACTGTTGTTCTTATTTTATTTGTAAATAACATATATTTAATATAACGAAAACATACCTAATTAAGTACTTAGTTTATTTAGTAACACAGAACACACTTAACTATTTAACATATTAAACGAAGAGTTGCAGTTCATAAATTTCAAAATATTTAGATGGTCTACTTTCATGTAAATAATTCTTAAGCATTTTGTTTGTTCTGGGACAGGTATAGATAGTTAATCATTGGCACTAGATATTTTTTTGTTTACAACAGGTACATTAGTAGGTACTTTTTACCTTTTTTGAGAACTTTTTAAATTTGAATTGAAATAATTACAGGATTTGTTAAAGGACAAAAAATATTTTTGGAATGTTAAATAATTTCGATAGATTTCAGGCACATTATGATGACCTATGGATCATAGGGACAAAACGGCTGTTCCGATTTTGATACCATTTGGCAGAGTTAATTATTTGCTAAGTACAAAAATAGTTTGTATTTCATCATTATCAACTGCAGCATGTTCTATCACACTGTGACATTTATTCTCGTTATTTTATTTTGTATTTTTTACAAGCGATGGTAGATTTATAAATCTTTGAGTAATCTGGAGTTTACTTTTGTTTAGATGAACCTGTACATTCAGATCTTTGACTGGTCAGCCTGTGTTACGATAACGCGTACTCTACAGACTCGCCACCAAGCACTAGACAGATAATCCACGGTTGAACCAATTGAGTGCTAATGCCCTAACTTTGCTGCCATCATTACAAATTTAGATTGAATGATGAGTTATTTGTCGAAGATAAGGCTGTTACTTGAGAACTCATCTCAAAGTTAAGACAATTTTGCCAGATGTTATAGACAGGGCATTGAGTAGGCACTCTTTTAACTACCATCACTGTTTCCATTACAAATTATTTATTTCCGTTTCCTATTGACAATAAATGCCACATTGTCCGACGGCTCATGAACAAATAATGATGTTCATCGGACCGCAGTGGTATTTAATCGATATTTGCCGTTTTTTAACTTTATGCTGCAATATGTTTCTGTGTACTACATTACTAGGACTCCATGTAATGCAAGGTGTGCCTCTTGAGTCCATGATTAGAGTTATCATTTGATTAGTCCACATCCAATTTATTCTTAAAAGATTAGCGCATACTATGAGGCATAGTTTATATTAAATTTAGCTTAATATAACTTTTAAGTTTAATCGATGGAACGCTTATACTTACTTCGTCCTATATAAATTAAGAACCTGAAGCGTTACAAAAAATATATCATCTTTATAGTTTTTTTGCTGTAGTTTGATTTATATATGTTATCACATTTCTGTAAAGAGTATGAATCAAGCACAGTTAAATAGGAATTTATTTATGTCCCTAAAGAGAAATTCATAAAACTAAGACATCGCAATTTACAAAGCGATTTAATTAACTAGTCATGAATGACAATAATTATTATTAGTTTAATTTGATTACCTACTTAAATGTATTCCCGCAGCTCAGCCGACTCACCCACACAAAGCTATACACACATATTACTCAGCCCAAATTTCTTGCGATCAGGAATAGGTTGCTTCATTTTAGAGCACCGTCTTTTCCAAATATTTAGGCACCCGTAAACAGTACTTAAATTATAATTTAATAAAAGAGTACATCTTGGAGCCCGTCTTACATTTTATTTATGGTATGTACATATATTTACTTTAACTTTAATACCTAGGGTATTTGTGCAACTAAATTTATACCTTACGTAACAAGATACTTTAAAAGTGCAAGTATTCATTTTTAGGAACTACATCACGTGTAATTGGTGCATCATTTAATTTTGTGGTGCTTTACAATACTGTGTCAAAATTTCGATTAATTGTAATGAGTATATTTAATTTAATTTTATTATTTAATCCTATATGGATGTGAACAGTTTGTGATTTAGATTCTACATATTTTGTTTTACTTTTCAATCAGTCTGGTTAGTAGTACCTACATGGATATTGTGTGTGTCATTTGTAAACACAGATGTATTTTTGGTAAAAATATGTTATAACTTAGTATTCATCGGCTATGAAATTGTTTGCCATTTGTTATAAAATATATGAAATCGGACGCAGAGGATCGATATTGATGTAATTTGTTGGTTTTTAGGGTTCCGTACCCAAAGGGTAAAACGGGACCCTATTACTAAGTTTCCGCTGTCTGTCTGTCTGTCTGTCTGTCTCCAGGTTGTATCTCATAAACCGTGATAGTTAGAAAGCTGAAATATTCACAAATGATGTATTTGCGTTGCCGCTAAAACAACAAATATTAAAAATAAAAAAAAAATTGAGTGGGTCCCCATACAATAAACATGTTTTTTTTTGCTCAATATTAAAAACGGTAACAGGTAGACGCTTAAAATGTATACAATAACTGTCAAAAAAGTATTGAGATCGTATTAGTAGTAGTTTTTTGTATAATATATCATGTTCATGTACATGTTTTTTCTAGTGCCAATGAAGTTAATTTTAGAATAGTGAACCTGAACTTCATATAACATTAAGTTTTTTTTGTTGATTTCATGGTTTAAAGATGTATTTGTTGATGTTTTATGAGGCGATGAAAACATAATACAAAAAAACGATCGCACCCATGGTTTTTTTGCAACATTATGCAATTTACAATTATCAAAATTAATCATTTTAAAGATGTATTTGTTGATGTTTTATGAGGCGATGAAAACATAATACAAAAAAACGATCGCACCCATGGTTTTTTTGCAACATTATGCAATTTACAATTATCAAAATTAATCATTTTAAAGATGTATTTGTTGATGTTTTATGAGGCGATGAAAACATAATACAAAAAAACGATCGCACCCATGGTTTTTTTGCAACATTATGCAATTTACAATTATCAAAATTAATCATTTAAAGATGTATTTGTTGATGTTTTATGAGGCGATGAAAACATAATACAAAAAAACGATCGCACCCATGGTTTTTTTGCAACATTATGCAATTTACAATTATCAAAATTAATCATTTTAAAGATGTATTTGTTGATGTTTTATGAGGCGATGAAAACATAATACAAAAAAAACGATCGCACCCATGGTTTTTTTGCAACATTATGCAATTTACAATTATCAAAATTAATCATTTTAAAGATGTATTTGTTGATGTTTTATGAGGCGATGAAAACATAATACAAAAAAACGATCGCACCCATGGTTTTTTTGCAACATTATGTAATTTACAATTATCAAAATTGGTCATGTTAAATTACATAACCATAATTATTATTTAGTCCAGTGTAACTTTAATGTAGAGCTATATATGGGAGCAATTTCATCAATACCTCCAGATTTATTCTTATATAGATTTCTATTCACTCTGAAGTTTTATATAAATACAAATGGAATGTCTAATATGTCTTCGGTGTTTTAAAGATATTACTTATGTGAACATTGTAAGGCCATAAAATTGCTCGTAGATATTGATGAACACCCCATTTTAAGTTAATTATGCTGTTTTCTGTTCGATTTGTTGGAATAAAATAAAATTATGTCTAGAGTTTTCTATGTCAAATTAGACTTATTCGGCAATAACATTTATTCTCAGTCAAACACTAACTTTATGCTAATAATCGTAGGCAAAAGTATCAATAGATTTCAACAACAAATGAAAAGATTACCTTAATACTCGTAGACAGATTACAACATTTTACAATATAGCTGCCTATAGTCGGGTGTCAGTTACTGCCATAACATGTTTCATCCCACGAGAGTTGAACTAAGTCACACTAAGTAGTATTGTGTTGTCACAAGAACAGTCCTCGCTGCCAGCGGCGGCGTCAGCTGCCCGAACAACCAATCAAGGACGCTCCCTTGTGCGAGCACGGGTTTCGCCGTGTTTCATAGGCCGACAAAATCTAACTAAATATACAAAACAAACAAGTAACTATATGTACAAAATAAATCTTATTATTTTTACAACCCTCGTCATACTAAGGAATGTCGTAACTTAACGAATGTAGAATAAATATGTAAATAAATAAATATATCAACAGGTTCTCTTGTCAAACGAAGTATCTATCACTCTAAAATATTTATGTATAATTCTAATGACTAACAATGTCGACTACCAGTCTCACATTTTAGTTAATAAGTGCTAGAAGGTACGAAATGTTTGAAAAATAAATGAGCCGCATAGAAGTTTGAGTCAGGACGAAACCAGGTCGTATCACTTGTTTCCTTCGATTAGCACGCACCAGCACGTCTGTCGTTCCGCAGTCGGAAACCTTACACTACACTTTAAGTGGTCATGTTTTGGGCGTTTGCTGCACCACTACTTGATATGTTTCAATACGTTCAACGCACGAGCAATATTGACTGGTTGCGCCCGAATGTTGTGTGGGAGTTCGCAGCTTTCACTGTATGAGCACGGCATGGTTTGTTAATTAGTCGAGTCGGTGGGGTGGGGTCGGGGCGGAGCGCCTAGCGGCCGCGCGCCCACCGCAGCAGCGCGTCAGCCAGCACGTCCAGGTGTGCCTTCGTCTGCAACACACACATAGCATCAGTGAGGAGGCGGCAGGTGGATGTAAAGACAGAAACTACATACGGAAATGTAAAGCTTTGATTAAAATCAATTTTTGTCCTAAATCTTATTCTTACTTTTTTTTTAGAATTGGGTTCGTATGGACATTGTTATCGTATATTTAGGTATAAATAACAAAATATAAGCTTTTTCCAAATACGCATTATTTTACGGCCGATTTAAATTCTAAGCTAGTTTGGTAGTCAACAAACATAATCAGCTAGAGCGTCTTAGAATATAGCTTTAAGTTTTCAATCTAACTTTGAGCATCAAATTGTTAAGTGCTTACTTATTACCTTTCTATTAAGAGCAAGGCGATTTGTTGAATGAGGTTCTAACTCTGTATTTCTATTATTACTTTATATTTATTTAATAAAACTTATAAAACAAATTTTACTAATTTAAAATAAAAACTTAAGTAATTAATACCTAACTTATAAACTAAAACTTTTAATAAACTTAAAACACCTATAAAAAAAGTATATCTGTAGGCAACGTTCCCAGCATGCTGGCGGCATTGCCATGTTGGATGGCAATGCTTATCCTTTGCGCCAAGAATGCGCCAGCATGCTGGTCACGGGTTGCCTGAACTATCTGTTCTACTAAAAATTTATATATTTTATGGGCTCCCGGTCCCCACGGCCCCAATGTTTCCACGCCAAAAGGCTCAAATATATAACCCCGACCTAGTGTGATATATTTGAGCCTTTTTCGCTGTTCAGCAAGAATAGCCGCCGCTCCAGCCTGACCCTGTGTCGCGGAGAGATGGGATGGTGCCAATGTGTCAACACATGTAGCGTCCCACACAAGGGGCCGCCCCAACCTCCAGGGCACGAGGGTCATTCCGTCAGGTCTTTTGCCATCGCTGCGTGCAAGACCCCTCGGTTCGAGCACTGCTGCAACTTTGGCGGTGGCAAAAGCCCGACGAATGATGTCATTAAGGCTGGCGTGGCGACTAAATCTTCCCGCGCTCTTTATGCACGAAAGCCCGTGGTGACCGAACTTATCGGCAGATGCACCACACTGGCAACGATGCGCTTCACAACAATATTCAATATTCACTCTGTATTGAATATCTTTGATGAGTTAAAAAGATAGATAAGAATATACCAGTTCTATATCTCGTAGTTTTTCAGGTATAACATTATTATGTGCTACGAGTTTTTAAAGCTAGGAAGTAAAATTAGAAGAAATTTGAGATGCCTAAAATTTTATTCATTAAAATTTAAGGAGTCTGTAGAGTACGCACCTTTCTTCACTTCCTTATGATACGACATAACATCTGTTCTTATACATGACAAGTGTATGCTCATTTCAGCATTTCTCTTCCTCTGCTTGCCTCTTATACCTATACCTAGTGCGTGCGTGCGTGAGTGTCTATGTTCTTTTATTTTTTCACGCTCCAACGGTTAAACCGATTTGGATAAAATTTAGTATGGAGGTAGATTATACTTTGGAGTAGACCATAGACTACTTTTGATCCCGGATTAACGCGGGTTATTCCGTGGGGTGCTGGAAATATGTATAACTAAAGTGTTAGTGAAATGATAAATGGAATGCTAACCGTTTTGTAGAACATGCAGGCTTGGCGGTCCTCGTCCTCGCCGCTGGGGCAGTCTATGAAGCCGTCGCAGAGCACGTGGTCGTCTATACACCGGTAGCGGCCCTGCCGGTCCGGCGTGGGGCACGCGAACCGCTCCATGCCGTCCGCGGCTGGCGGGCACTCTGCAAGTCAACATGAATAAACATTATAAAAAAAAACTGACTAAAAAAGTGTCACTAAAAAGTTAGTAAATAATTTATTTTCATTTTTGCGACTTCAACTTCAGAATTGTGAGTAAAGATCCATCAAATTATTGAAACTTACAATCCTATACGTATTCTTGTTGAAATCCGTAATATTTGGAGTCGGTACCAGTCGCAACAATATGTACGTATCAGGATAAATTAGGAAAAAAAAACGTACCGAAAACTTGATAACCTCCTTTTTTAAAGTCGTTTTTAAAATAGTCATTACAGAGGAAGCTTTAAACTATGTACAGAATATATCCTACTCGTATCTCATGGATCCTAAATAAAAAACTAAGTTATCTTATTAAGTCCAATACATAAAATAATAAAATAGTGCTAAAACGTAAACGTAACGTAACTAAAATTGTAAGTCTCTTTGCAACTTTAAACTTGTGGTTAAATTTGCCATAATAAACGTATTTTCTTGGTTTCATTTATTTCAATCTGTACCGTGGTGAGTTTACGGGTGCAAACGTATTCCCTGACCACCCATCAATGATTGAACGATTTGCTGGGAAACAATTTTCCCGTCAAATCAAATGAAAACAGGTGTCACTTCAGGTAAACTAGTGGTGCAATTTCTGACTGTTTGTTTAAAAAAAATATCGCAAATAAATTATTTATATAGCATATGCGATTAGGTAATTTTTCACTTTACTGGAAGCCGTGTTTCCTGTGAACTACAATCCAGGGGTCTTCAAATCTAGAGTTAATAGGTAAGCGTGTTACATCCTAGGCTGCAGCAATGCTTAACATCAGGCAGGCTGTAGACAAACGTAAACCTATCCCACGTAAAAAAATACTTACATAAAATTTTCGCAGCTTTTTTTTTTTGTTATGATTGTCATAATTAATTATGAGCGAGTGTGGCTCAGCGAATTCAGTGTCTGCTTTTCATCTAGACGCACCCTGGTTCGAATCCGGCGCTATACCAATGACTTGTATTTTAAAGTTATGTGTGGATTTGCACTCGCTTAACGGTGAAGGAAAACATCGTAAGGAAACCGACATGTTAGAGGACGTCAATATCTGAGGACAAGTGACTTCCGTGGAAGGACCCAGGCGCCCACCGCGATGTATCTGCTGTATCTGCCCATGGGAACCGTAATTCTAACGTAACGAATTAATTTTGCGGTGGGAGTCACAACCCTCAGTCATGAGGAAATACGACTCGAGAGAGAGAGAGAGATGGTCTCAAAAGGTTATGAGAAGCAAGTAAATTATATTAGATAGGTTTGTAATAATGACAATGTTTAGCTAGGGAGAGTGGAGTAATCTGTAATGATTATTACAACTCACGTTTAATATGGTTGTTTTACGGATGGCTGACCAAAAGTATGTAATAAGTACTCATTCATTTTACGTTTAGCGTAATGGATTTATGGTGTAGCTCTACCTTAATATTCTGTCTGGTCTGTTACCTAACCAAACTCTAAAAACTATTTGAGATATAGACACTCACAAGCAAAAAAGAAAATAAATAGATGCGAATATTAGTAATACCTACATCTTTGGAAAATAATAAATCACCCATAAAACGACACTTGATGTTTTTACCGTGTAATAGTCACTTGACAGCCTCATAATTCAATGTCACTATTTTTAAAAGATAATAGCTGATTTACAGAGATGAGCAGTAGATATCTGAAGTTTCAGCGCTTACGAAGCAAAATCATTTATTCTTCATGACAAAGTTCTCAGTCTAGGTTCATGAAGCGTTCAAAAGAGTGTGTTGACCTTTAATAGTCTGCTCCACAGGCCTCTGTTGCTTGGCTCAGTATAAAACATTCGTTACTTCTGGTAAAGATGTACTCTTGTCCTTTAAAAATAGGCGCGCTCTAACCCCATATAAACGTGAATGTCACCAAACAAAACGCACCTACGTAATTAAACAGAATCCTTTCAAAGTGAAACGTATTTATTATTGCTCGTGAATAATTTACAAGCAAGGCACGTAACGACCGTGTGTGCGTGCAGAGCTGGCCACGGACACACGTCGATGTAGCCCCCAATATAATGATGGCACGTTTATGGGGGTATCTAACGGCAAGCTATTTTGGGCAGGCCATTATTTAGGCCTTCGGTTTAATGTAAATTGATAAAAGACAAACGTTATCGCATTTGTGGCGTATCTTTTGGAGCGTGTTGGTAGAGCAAAATTTTGTTGAATTTAAAGGTAAAGAATTCTGTTCATTTTCTCTGAGTATTTCACAGAAAATTAGTGACTATTTATTTGCGAATTGGTTTCTGTGCATATTTATCAAGTTTTGACTAATACGACGTAGTGCGTTAATTATAATGACAATATTATATGATTGGGATGATAATCACTAACTCAGATATGGCATTATCTGCGCATAAATCCCAAACAATATCTGAATTTTTTAGCTACAGAGTGACGGTGGGCCGGTCTATTGCGAGCGTCTATTTTTAGACATCAGGGAAAGCGAGGCCTCTCCGTTGCGCGCTTTCTATACAACTACACACCTATAGTAAGCCTATCTATTCACTTTGTGGGAAGGCGGCGACGCCTTGTGCATCCCTAAGTAGAAATCGGTATCATTCAGGTAAACCGAAGCCTTATTAACAAATGTATTCCTTGTATTGCCTCTGATACGATCTTTTGTTTTTCCTCATGACAAGCTTACTTTATTGTAAGAATATTTATAAGAATAGTATATTTTTATTAGTATTGGTATATTTATTTGATTTACATTTTCACGAGATAAATAAAATTATATGTTTGCAACCACTTCTTTGTATTTTATTCAAGGATCTGTAATAAAAATATATCAATACCTGCTAAGAAAATAGGCGCGTATAGACAATTATAATAGGTAGGTATACGTTAATCACAATTTTCCGGTTGTTAGTCTTACCCACGACTAGTTATTCACTCTGTGGCTTCGATCGTTGAAAAAAAGAATGGTTGACGATGATAGAGAGGTGACCTCAGTTTGATCGATCCACTTCCGATAAAGCAATCTGGTTTTCCTTGCAAGCCTGCTTAAAATATTAGTCACGCTTAGCTAAGATCTGTCTCCAGCTATGGTATTATTTTTTGCCAAGATATGCTCTCGGAAACTCTTACATCGGGTTTCGTGTTGACATCAGAATTGTGAAGATTTATGTTTTTTAGCTTTTTCACGTCACGAAGTGTTTACACCCACGCCTCAGCGGCGTGTATAAGAAAGGTTAGCAAAATATCACAGGTAATAGAATAATAAAAATAAAAAGGAATCTTTTTTTTTTTTAATACTTAATGAGTACGTAGGTGCAGGGCGAGCATGTCATATTTTTATAAAGTATAATGTAATCACGGTCTAAATGTACACAGTTTTTACATCAATTTAGTATAATATAATTAAAATATCTTTCGTTAATTCGCAAAGCAAAATAATCATAAAACCGGAAAAATAGACTACTTAGTTGTAATAGTTTATTATATGAAGTAAATTGTGACAGGATCAATCGTTCATACTTGTATGTGATGGCGGGTACGCGATTATTCATAGGAGTTCAAAATAGTTTTAAAGTTTATATAGCTATTATTCATTTTCAAGATATAAGCTAGGACTGATAAAACTACTATTGAATTACGATATTTCTTTAGTTAAATACCGACTGACTTTAACTTATATAATCACATAAAATTAACATATTTAATTTACTGAAATTACCTCTTCTGCTGCTTTTATACCCGTGTGAGGGTAAGACAATACCATTCCAATTATAGAGGTGAGGGATAGAACATATATCTACCTGGGAGAAGTAGGAGGTCCTGACGGAAATTTAATCAAGTCCAGAGGGAATATGGAAGATGCTTCGCAATTACACGCACCGATAGCTACTTTGCTTTGGTATATGCAAACTTTGTAACAAAAAGTCTACTGTTCATACGTATGTATATTTGCAAGAAAATATTGTTTTAGCAAAATTGTATGTATTGTTTTCAAAATCTGCAGGTTTCACACTCCACAACTATATTATATTACAGTTTTATACAAAACAACAGTTTCCTACAAAGCAGAAAACAAACAGCGTTTAATAACAAAACTACTATTCATTCATTTATAAAATGTAGAATAAAAGTCTTATTTGTAGATTGTAGGTTTTAAGCTGCATACAAGTAAATGTTAAGGATTTCATTTAAAATGGAGAAGTTGTTTCAAAGTAACCTGATTTCAAGAGCGGGCTGCACTACGACAACATTTGTGTTACGTTTTGTCAAGGTTCCTTTAAACCATGTTGGAGCTGTTGAGACAGTCAGCCAGCTACGTGTTTTACACTTTAAGCTGGAAATAGTGATACATACAGTACTTGAAGTTCAATTGTGAACACTTACATTTTAATACGTGATATTTTTATAGCTATTTCAGTATAAATAAATTTCTGCATTTTTGTGTGGGTACTGATACGGTAACTATACTTTACATGTCACTTTATTTTAAAATTTATAATCGCTATAATTGACAGGTTTTAGACATGGTAATACATTATGCGTTACCATATTTGTAAGCGTCTAACTCTAGTTAAAATAGTAGTGTTTTCATCCGTTCACTAGAAAGGCGTATAATTGTTGCCACATTATATTTACTCGTATTTCAACTTGAAAATCTCTTTAAAATCTTTGCGGTACAATTCAGAACATTATTAAAGTCAAATGAGCTAGTTCCCTTTAACTGCGAAGATCCTTTTCTCTAGATCTTTCTCTGTGTAGATCCACCTCCACCTTTGTTCAGAGCTCGGCTCAAGCGTAACTTCGTGCGCCGCTTCTTCGCTCCCACGACTTAAGGTTTAAGCCACGAGAAACGAAGATAAGTAATCCGGATCCTCAGGTGCTTAAGAAGTGCCGCAAAGTATCAAACCGCTGAGAAATATCACACGTCACCTCTGTAGCATGCGTGTCACGTCTTTGTCTACTTCTAAGGTCGATGTACTCTTTGAGCCGTATTATCACGTATTGTGAAAACACCCTTTGTTACTTTCGCCCGAAAATATTTCATTACATTAATTAATTTCGGCCTTTCAATTTGTGTCGCAATAACTGTAACCATACGAGTACAATGGATTGCTAATGGACGTTCCAGCCGAGACTAATTTCAATGCAAATGTGAGATAGTGTAGGATCTAGCTTTGTTGTAGATGATTGCTACGCCTTGCTACGCCTCTGTAGCAGGTGCTACGAGACGCCCTCGGCACCACAAATTATTATTTTTTAAATAATATTGGCTTGTACTTTATCAAAAAATGCAAAACTTATAAGTTTTTTCATTTCATTTCAGTTTTCAGTAGTGATATCTAAGTGCAATGCATTATTCATTCACTTAAAGCACAGTAAAGTTAATTATATATTCATCGGTATCTCCACAGAGTGTAACAGTTCATTATTCAGAATATCGTGTTTAATAAAGTTTATTAAGGTGCGGAGAATAAATGAAAATTTATTTAGAGTAGTAATTTTACTGAAATATTTGAGGTTTAGCGTTAAATGTCAGTTGCAGTGTACCTAAGTGCTTTAATGAAGCAAAACAAAGTGATATCATATATTATATATATACACACACCCAGAGGTCCATCGCGAGGTAACTTTGTGAGTCGCAACTAGCAACAGACAATAAGACATGTACGTATAAATAATATGACGTCAGTTGCTGGACATTCAGCATTTCACTGGCATATTGCCCACAATATCATAAAATTTAAGGTTTTGACTAACTTACCAAGAACATTGATCATAAAAAGTATCAATTATTCGATATCAAATTAATCAAATCAATACTTTCACCTATATCTTGCTACTCTAAATAACTGTGTACTTATTAAAATACAACAACTAACTTAGTTTTCATGAGGGAGGGTTATCATTATCATAAAAACATACTATTATCGACGCCAAAAGAAGTGTTCGATAAGATCATTAAAAGTTCTCCCCGATTTGCTTTGAAATGAAATACTCGCTGAGTGATTTTAAAAGTTTGAAAAGAAATTAACGTGCAGTCGTCACGTCGTCTCGCCGCGGTGATTTAAACTTGATGAGACAACCAACTTTAACATTTGCGAGCTTTCGATTCTTATCGCCGATGAAAGTGTCTGTCGTTATAACTGTACTTCCAACTTGCTCCTTCGCCACCAGTATTTCAGTTTTATTATGCGTAGAGTAAACAACTAGACAGTTATAACCAGACTCGGCAGCTTGAAAATATCAAATGAACATTAAAGCTATAAAAAAATTAAGATCTTTGTTACCTACAGAGGATATCTTTTGACCAAAAAACAAGGGTCATAATTATATTTTGCAATATATTAAAAGAAGTTTCGGGTGACCAATTTTTTGGCCAATATTTTTCACAATAAATAATTTTATGTATTTAACGGAGCAGTAGCAGTCAGCACATGCTTTCGACTAGTAAAGATTTGAATTTCTTAGGTTAGTTTGCTTAGTTATGTTAGCTTTTTTATCCTAAAAACTTTATTTACAATAATATAATATAAAAACAAGAGAAGAAAAACTAAACATACTGCTTCTAACTACTACAAAAAAGGGGCACTTAGAAAATCTTTAGAAAAGCCTTAAGATAATCTAAGTGCTCCAGCCCACTACAAGAGAGCAGCGTGTCCAGCATACTGGCTGCGTTACCACGCTGAATGGCAATGCTGATACGTTGCGCCAGAAAAAGGCCAGCATTTTGGTCATGCGTCGAGTCAACCAAGCGCTCCGAGAGGTTTTGGAAAATAGTATGGGCTCCCGGTCCCCACGGCCCCAAAGTCTCGACTCCAAAAGGCTCAAATATGTAACCTCGGCCGAGGTTAGCATATTTGCGTCTTTTGTGTTGCTCGGCTTGTTGTCTCTTTTTATTCTTATTTTCGATACCTGATTAATATTTACTGGTTCTTAAAATGTGGTACCCGGTAAACAACATTTCTTCGAGAGATGTTTATGGAAAAAGTTCGTTTTTTATTCGCGTATCGAGATAGTAACTCGTCGACGCATGAGTCTCGATAAAGAGGACCGTGGGTGGGCGTCGGGCGGAGGTTGCACGCCATTAATCATACTACGGGTGCTTTATTGCTTCAATGGGGTGCTGATATAGGGCCGTGCTCAATGTAGCTCAATGGGCCAGACGTGAGCGGAGCCGCGCTCCTTGCCAGCTTATAGCGCCTCGTGTTTCACACCCCGATCACTTTCATATTAAACTACCTGTTTTATCGATAACACCTTATTTAGTAGCTATGTCTCGGATTTCAGTAGCACAAAATATTAAATCTCTTTTTGTTCGTAATATATGCTGTATTATCATAATTGTCATTTTCTTGTTTGTTATACTTATGTATCTGTTACTCTAGTACACCTCATATATAAATATGTTTTTACGTGGTAGACATGTAATTTCATTTTAACATATAATGAACGAAAAATACTCAATAGTAGATAATTCTTTGGATAAGCTGCAGTAACAGAAAATATACGTCCATTAGTTTAGCTATAAGTATTATTATTTTTAAGTTAGGTAGTATAAGTAATTTTTCAGTTTCGTGAAGTTATAGTTTAGTATATAAGTATTATATCCGTTATCTAGTACCCACGACACAAGCGTTTGCTTAGTGTGGGGCTAGATGGCGCTGTGTGGAATGTCCTGGAATATTTATTTATTTATTTATTTATTTATATCAATAAATGAAAAACAGATTTTAATATAAAAAAAATGTGCAAGAGACTGGGTTTATTTTGTATTGATCAATATAAAACAATTAATCAATTAATAATGTTGCTACAACGTATTTTGGACTAATATAACAAAAGAACATAAAATACAATATATATACTAGACTACCTAATTTCGGCATAAAAGTTAATTTTCTTCGAGCTATAGAAACATGTTAGTAGCAAAGCTTGCAGTTTTGGTTTACGTAGATTAAGCGGTTGTTAGGTTGCTTAAGCCACAGGTGCACATTCAAAGCTAATTTCTCCAACAGTAGGTTATATACAGACGTAAGTTCATAATTTCATGCTATGCTTTAGCGAAATACTTCGCACGTGGTTCTAATTAACTTGTCTCTTGTTCGGCGAATGAAATCCCGAGCATAAAGTTCGGTTGGGGAAATACCGCCTCGGGCAAATCTTGTACTTAGCTCGCATGGAGCGGGATGACGCAGATTAGATAGACGGCTTAAAATCTCATTACAATATGTATTTTTATTACATATTTGCTCAGGCATGATTTGGGATACGTGATGAGCTAAAATATACGATATTTTATACTTTCATGTGAAATCTTTCTCGCAAATTAAACATAACTCTCACGATAGTAAAATAACTTGTTCTGAACTCCGTTAAAGCTAAGATATACAAGTATAAGTAGTCAGTTACGACATAAGGTATGTTTACGTCAAGTACATCGGAGATGGGTAGTGTCCGATTCAGCATCGATCGGCCGCACGTAGCACTAAATTATGTAGTTTCCGTACCGTCACTTAGGGATATTTATACCAGCCTCACTGATCGGAACTTGAACGATATAAACGGAACGATGAGGCTTATTTTAACATACGGAAAGGAACGGTAACATAGTAGTAATGCGTAAAGAACGGTTTGTAATAAAATGGTATATTGTTAATATCGACAGCACAGTTGTCGAGAGTTATACATCTTCTGCACGAGCTAACGCGGCCGAAATCAAGACTCTCAGGGAAGCCATGGTCGAGCGCTTAAACCTTTCTCTCAGGGCAGTCTCCGACTGGGGCGATGCCAATCTAGTCAGGTTTAATGCTGCAAAGACCCAGGCGTGTCTCTTTACCGCAAAAAAGAGGCCATTTGATTTGGCTCCTTCTTTCCAAAGTGTATCTGTACCGATCACTGACCACCTCGACCTTCTCGGTGTGACGTTGTCTCCGACTCTCAATTTTGGCTCGTATATTGAGGCTAAGGCTCAGGTTGCAGCCAAAAAACTGGGAATCCTTTCCAAGGTGCGAAAGTACTTCATGCCGGAACAGTTGCTTACATTGTATCAAGCACAAGTTCGGTCTTGCATGGAGTACTGTTCGCATCTCTGGGATGGTTCAGCCAAGTACCAGTTAGAGGCGTTAGAGACAATTGAGAAGCGAGCTAAGAAGATCATTGGGAACGGCGCTTTGTGCGAGGCGAGACTCCTGAGTCTCGAGCACCGTCGCAAAGTTGCCTGTCTATCGATCTTCTATCGATTACACTTTGGAGAGTGTGCAGCGGAATTGCACGATCTAATTCCGCCCGCCCCTTTTTACCACCGGACGAGCAGGGGTACAGCAGGTCGTCACCGGTTTATGGTGGAAGTTCCCAAGACTCGCACTAAGCGTTTTGCTTCCACTTTTATAGTGCGAACTGCTAAATTGTGGAACTCCCTGCCTGACTCCCTGTTCCCCGCGGAATATAACCTTGCGATCTTCAAAGCGAGAGTGAATCGGTTCTTACTGGGTAAGCACGTTCCATCCTAGACCGTAATGATTGCTTACCATCAGGCGAATTACGGTCAAGTGCAAACCCATTTCTTGTAAAAAAAAAAAAAAAAAAAAATATGCCATTTTATCATAACAAACTGTAAAAATGTATATGGTAGAAACCAAATTGGTTTCCGATTGCCATTGAAAATCTGTAAAGCTTTGGAAGTCAAGTGCATACGCTCTGTCTATGTTCTCTTTGTAACACCCGTAATTAGATACTTCGTGGACACGCCTGCCTCGTCGACATACTGACAGGTCGACCAGTCTACTTATTAGAATAGAAGTATTATTAATGTTGCGTGGAATAGAGACACTTCCCACGCCTGAGTACTGACCTGAGAGACTGCAAAGGTTGCACAAAAATGACCACTTAAATAAAGAAAACTGTAAAATTATTAAACGCTGGTGGGCTATTTATGTATTGTTTTAAAATCCGCTTATTAACTATTAAACTTTAAAAAAGTAATAACATATTAACACCAATAAAACTGGGAAGACTAATTAGTCTTGGTACGAATATGTTAATGTGATTGCTCGAGCGTTGTTAACATCAAAGCTATTAGCATGATCATTAATGGTCTCGCTGTGAGTAGTTATTTGCAATGTTCTTGAATAAGCTTTTTCATAATCCCTTTCTTTATTGGTCGGCTCTATTTTGTCCGTTCCCTTCACAACGTTGGTTGAACACTTTATCTAATGTTTAATATCATTAATGGAGCAATCCTACGCATTGTTCAATTTTGAATTAGAGTTAAGTCCCTTAACAATAACTACTGAATAAAGTATCTGGTCGTATCAAAGTAACACGGTTTTGTAATCTGAAATAAATTACAACAATATTACAACATTTGAAGGCGGTTTGCGTTCGCAACTAATAGCCAGCGTGATATTTCATCGTCATAAAACAGATTCAATGGCTGTGTTCTAAAACTTGTGCGTTAATATTCATACGTTATAGAGGGTTAAGTGCTTAAGTTGACAGTGCAGTGAGTCGGCGCTGCGTGAAATTCGATGCCAAGAGTTGAAGATGCCAAACAATAGGCAATATGCCGCCGTGGCTCCGCCGCTGTATTTAGGTACCGCCTATTCCGGCGGCGAACTCTCGCGCCGGAAGTCGTTCACATACCGCGCCCGCACCCAGATCCTCGCCGCGCCTGTGCCCACAGCTCTACTATTGCGTAATGTTCTCACAAAGCAGTACGTTTAAATACTACCCTAAAGATAACTTACTACAATTGGTGCGGTGTTATTCTATTCACTATTTATAGTCAAATGTAATCTACTATTATAAAATATTTTGATAGCACAAACGTTGCTTAAAAATCGTTCTCCTGAATTGGCGCATGGAACTATAATTGGTATCGAACCAATTAAACTTACACGCGCCAAATTAAAAGAACTATTAAAGGAAATTATAAATCAATGGATCTAGAATTATTTAAAATGAAAGAAATATACAGGAGCCATTGAAAAATCTTACCACAGATATTTACGAATCAACTTATCGACTAGTTTAACCCACTTACACAACATAACTCACGTTGCGCTTGCGAAGGGAGTCTCGAAACAGCAAACTTGGTTAAGTTAAAATAAAACTCGATGCAGCTTGAGTTGAAACGCGTTAAGTGTAAAACGTTGGTTCTTTTTTTGGCTGGGAGTCAGTTGGACGTCGTTTTCACTTTTCCGCACGTGTGAAGTGTGGGGCTGGCTGAGCGCGCCTCCGCGCCAGCTCCGCGCCGCAAGCCGCGCTGGCTTCGCGCCAGCTTCACGCACTCCTTAGCTCACGACCACGAAATAGAGAAAACAATGGAAGTGCCGTTATAACTACTTAGTACGGGTACCGGTACCGGTGCGGTACGGGTACCGGTGTAGCCAAACTCACATATAAGTAATAGAAAATATACATCTCCATTTGATTAATTATTCGTCCTGCTTTCATTTGGACACGTAATAATTGCACAACAAGGCATAAATTATTTTTAAACATGTTTTTTGTGCGAGTGCGTAACGTCTTTCTAGCTCACGTAGCTAAGCACGACTAATCATGGCCGCGGCGAATGTTGCAATATTCTGCATAATTGTGGCACAGGCAGGAGATACGAGCACCACATCCATTGTTTTCTCTGTTCTGTGCTCACGACCACCACACTCTTCCAGTAGTTTTGACGTCTTTCAAAAACCATTTAATCTACTTTTCGCATCGTTTCAGGAACAACTACAAAAGTTAAATGTTTCCGTTTCGATTTAGAGTATTAAGATTCTTGTCCATTTGAGTACTTTTAAATGATTGTGTAATTTAATATCCATTTATTTGATGGTATCTATACGTGGTAACAAAGATCAAGGTTGCTTGGTAATCATACCCACCCACATGTTATGATTTGGCATATTTATTGTGTTTAAGAGTCGGTTAAAAAGAACAGGTATTTTTGGCAGTTACTTACATCACTGCTGAAAATATTTTCACATTCTAGGTAAAGTCAAACAATGGCCACATTTTGATCTCCATCCACTTTCAGATACATAAACCACTCACAAGGAATGTCACTCGTCGGATGTTGTGCTTCCCATCTTCAATTCGTATCCATTCATTGATTGCACATACATAAAACATAATGTTATTTACATAACAATTCCATCGCGCGAATCAAGCTATAATGTAAGATATAGGCTGTACAAAAAGAACATGTATGCTCAAGTATTATTTATCCCCTCGCTACTTAGGTCAGTGTGGGACAAATCTGTGCGACCGCCGTCAGCCGGCACGCGCCGCGACTCATTCACTCATATCTCCAAGCGACCACGTAAAATACACTTATCCCTCTATTCTGTATTCCTCCCGGACAAAATGTCGACCTACATACAAAAACATTTAGCTGTCCGTATCTCGGCCACAAATACCCTTAAACTAACGCAGCCAAGTATAAATAAATTCCACGTTTTCAGCGTGCCGGTAAATAAGCATGTTTGTTTAGATTAATGATAGGGCTAAAGCCCAACTTGTCGACTGGTTATGCTTGGCTCGAAGCTTCTAAATTATACGGTTAATTGAACAGATCGCGGCGATTTTAGCCCGTTTCAGTACCGCTTAATTGGGGTTTCAGGTGTAAACGTCGATCACCAGATACGCTCACGGCTGTGTATACTAAAAATAAACTTTATGGATGCGTGCGTGAGAAGGCTTCGAATAACCCGAAAAGCACAGAATGAGGTCATTTCCCTTTCGAAGCTATTCTTATTTTTTATTTTTACTTTGCAACTAGGTTATCGCACACACTTATACTTTCTTGTGTAAACAACTTTAAAAGTGATATTAATGTTGTGGACGTGAGACGTGAAAAATGAACAACCATTTGGTGAAACTACTATTTATTATAAATACAAATTTTTGTGTAGTTCTTCACTCCCTACCTAATTTAGTAACGTTTGACATTTTTGTATGTATATTTTTGTATAAGTATTATTTATTTCTAAACGTGTTTGAAATTTACTTTAACGACTATCAGTAGTCAAAAAATTATGGTCAAGTTTGAGAAAGTTGATTATCGTTTCAATGCATTACTAAAATCTATATATATTAAACTCAAAGGTGACTGAGTGACTAACTGATATAGTGATCTATTAACGCACAACCCAAACTACTGGACGGATTGAGATGAAATTTGGAATGAAGGTATGACGTAGGCATCCGCTAAGAAAGTATTTTTGGAAATGTCACTTAACAAAGGGGTGAAATAGGGAATGCAAGTCTTACTTCTTAATGCGAGTGAAGCCGCGAGCACCCACTATACCTTAATAAATGTTGGAGTCAACTGAGATTTAGAGACACCTTAAATATAACGCTTAGAGCAGCACAGTGGGTTGTTTACTTGATCGCTTACTTTGTCCAAAACTAGAACGACGCGACCAAAATAAACATGTCCCTTATTTTTCTGGATCTGTAACGCAGTTAGCTGATAGTTACGGGTCTCCTATGCTATCAAATCAAACCGATCTTTGTAAACATACCTAGTATTAGTAGAAGATTATTCTAAACCCCACTTTTTCAGAATCATATTCAAAGCGTCATTAAGATAATTTTATAAGAAACAGCGAACGTTTAGTTATTTTCCTGGCTGTTTTTAAAATGAAAATGGACTAATTAGAAAATATATGTATGATTTAAGCATATAGTGACTATCTATTATCAATTTGTGTAGGTAATAATCGTGACGCACGTTGGGAGTCAATTTCATATATATTTTATGTAAAAAGACATGTTTTTGTTTGCTATGCAATCGTTATTTCGTGCAGCGGTATCAATATGCCTTTGACAGGTCCCCAGGGGAGAAACTTGCAGCGACTGTCGAAAATACAGTAAACAAAGGTCCCATTGTTTTGTTTTTGTATCCATAGGAGAACAAATAGAATATAGATATAAAATATTTATTACGTAAATAGAAATAAAGAAATAAAGAATAAAAGATAGAATTAAAGGAAGAACTCCAGGTTGAAAAAAAATCAACAATGCTTAGGAATTAAATCTGATTAGTAAATCCCACTTGGGAAATCAAGTGGGATGATAACTTAACATCTTATGTTCATTTTCAATTTGTTTGCTTTTATTTAATATTTTAATGTATAGAGTGTTTTAATTAATGTATGAATTTAGTTTTATCGTACTTAAAACTAACTAACTAATAAACGAACATGATTGACTCCTAAATTACTACTCAAACTCAAACTCAAACTCAAAAATTTTTATTGGTTTCATACAATAGGTACTTAAAAACTAAGAAAAGGTAATATTTATAATCTAATTTCAAAGTTGCACGCGGTGTGTTGGCGTCCGGACGAGAAATATCTGTATCCCGGATACCAACGTCTTCCCGTTATACATGTTATTTAGTTATGTAGCAATATAGTAAAATTACAAATGAGGGTTAGGTTAATAAATTAGTTAATAACAGGTTAACGTAGTTAGGAATCAAAAGTTATTAAATTTAATATTTAGTGTTTAAGTTTCAAGCCTCAGTATTTGTTCGAGTACCAATAAATACTTAGTCACTTGTTTCTTATATTTCGGTATTCAAATACATCGTAGGGTTTATGTACAAAGAGAATCGAAGACATGATATTGAAACACTCGAGGTGCAACATAGTCAACAAGTTGCTGAACTACTGCATCATTATTGCTGTTGTAGAACTACTCTTGCCTATATAACTACTAGACAAGTCATTAGACATATTATCCAAGAAACTGGGGTAAGTCTGCACTTCTGAGTTGAGATAGACATTTCTGTATGTACTTAAGTTTACTCGTAACTTTTTTGGCTTAATTATTTGTTTAAAAATGAAATGACTACTTTTTAGCCGCGCGAAGCTGCAAGTGCCCACACTGCACTCACTGCGAGCGAGAGAGTGTGCAAGCACCTGCAAGATGCACCGCGCCGCCAGCCAGTCTGGCGCCACCCCCTTCCTCCCTCGCTCCACGCCCCCGCACCCCCTCGCCCCTCCCACGCGAGCGTTTGTTTTCAACTTTGATTGATAATTTGTTATTGGAGTGCGTATAACGTTCCCAAAACATTACTACGCTGGACTGGACGCGCCCGACGGAATAGTATTTACCTATTCAGCATCATCATCATCATCAGCTCTTGTCGACCCACTGCTGGGTATAGGCCTCATCCTCTAGGTGCTACAGGTGTCTTGTGCCTTTCTTATCCAGCGAGGCCTCTCGATGGATCGGATGTCATCTCCCTCTGGCTGGTTCTCTGCTTGTGGGGTGAGTGATCTCCCTGAGAAGCCCGTCGGTAACAGTTTTGGTCCATCTTCACTTGATTTACCTATTGCATCACGCTTTGTACGCCATTTTTACAGTTGGATGACGCACCGACACTCGTGTACCTTGGTCCTTGTCAAAACAAATAAAGTATATTTACCAATATCACATTTCTAATATTAAGTTGACTGGTAAGTATTTTGAGTGTAGATATAAAACAGAAACTTATTGACCGGAGTATTGAAGTTGTATGTCTGTCTGTAGGACTACAAAATAATAACTGGAGTGCCGTTCATACTAACATTGTAGAATTTAAAAGTTCAAAGGTTATTGATAAATATCATGTAGGTAGTGAGGTAAACAGTTGATTTTATAGAACTTGGTGTTTATCTTCAATAACATAATATTTCGAAGGCTCTGAAATCCAAAATTCGATCGAAACGATTCACCAGATCACACGAAGTGTATTCCCGTGTAAAGACCGAGTCTGGTTCGGAGTGTTAACGGCAAACGTCTACAATGCGTCACTCTCGCGCTTCGGAATACGAATATTTTGTTGTATAACGAGAATTGCCAGACGTTTCGTAGTGATCTCGCAGAGTTCCTGCTTCGAGCCAGCCACGGCCTTCCGTGCGGGTGATCGTTAACTCTACGCACGCATACATCTTAAAAAATTCAGCGTGTTTCCAAAACACTTCTTGATTTCTCTAGACATCAACGTACCCACGACTCGTAGGTCAAGAGGCGTCATTAATCTGCCATTTAAATCTTTACTCTCACAATATACTTTGATGTGAATGTAGCATTTGCAAAGATGGATTTTATTTAAATGTGACATTTGACGCCCACATAAAAGTAAATTCATTTTGGCAGCTGTATTTTTTTACTTTAGAAGTCAATTTGCGCGTGATCTATGTTATTATTTAGTTTTTGAAACATTTTAATATGAGGCTAGATGATCGACTTAATGGGCAAGCAAGATGTGGGTGTAAATATAGTCTAAAATAGTCAAAGTGATAATTCTACCCTTTCTTCTACAACTTTCTTTATAATAAGACTACTAGTTTGTAATTTTTAGTATTCAGTTTTTTATAAATGATAAAAATAAACATACATATGAAGTTACAAAAAAAGTCTAAACAATATATGCTGATATTTAAACAAAGCTATTTAAAAAAAATGCTATTTAAACTAAGCGTTCATAAACGTTTTCAAAGATAACAAAATAATATGTAATATATGCTTATATTAGCACAAAAAAAGTTTTATAAGAGCAGTAAGTAATGATTAAAATTTCCGAGTCCCTTGCTAGGCCCCGATCACCGGCCCAAAGGTTTGTACGAGAAATAATGCTCGGCTCGGTCATTAGTGGCCATTTCTCTTTGTGTCTGTTTTTGGAAGTGGCTCAGGATCGATTGACCTTGTCATTTTATCACAGAGGATTATGAGTGCGAAAGCGTGTCACCATTTTTTCGGTTTTCTGTTTTAAAATTTTAAATGAAGAGTTAAATTTACATGTTATTTTAAATATAAATGTATTTTGAAATGATATAAAAGTTTAATAGGTAAGGAAACTTTCTTTTTATTTATTGCCAATAACTAACTAATATTTACATATATTTCACAAGTATATACAAAAAAGACTTAAACATACAGAAAAATTAACAAAAAACAAACAGATATTTACAAAAAATTCAGCACACCGTCCATGTTGTCGCTGTGCGGCAGGGATCCCAGGATACTGGCAGTATTTCCTCTTTGAATAGAAAGACTCAATCGTTGAGAAAAATAGCTGCCAGCCCTGAGATCTCCTGTGGCAAGGACCAAACGTTTGCTAATCAGTTTAACAAATAATTTAGGTAAGGTAAAGTTATTATTTTTTAGTTTAAAATTATAAATAGGTGATCCTTCATGGTAAGAATGGTAAAAAGTTACAGCCAGCCACGCTTTAAATGTAACTTCACTAGGATTGCCTCGTAATTTAACTTGAGGTCTAAGTCCAACTTTTATTAGAAAACTAAGAGGAAAGTTTTCTCATATCAAACGTAAATGGATACGATAAGGATAATATGACTCCGCTACATTATACTGTGTCGCTAATTGGTTAACTACTTCTATGCAAATTGTGGCTCAGAAACAAAGTTGTTCTCATGATTCAAATTATGTATATTGCCATTGCAAAATTTTAGACTCATAATAATATAACTTCCTAATTTCGAGTGCTAATACAAACTGCGTAATGCTGTTATAGCTTTGGTTTGTATTTTTAAGTAATGAGCTTTTGAATGAGCTCACAAGGGATTTGGTTCTCTTAAATGTATTTGGTTCAACGTCCTGAGACTCACAAGTAATTTTAGATGACGATAGATAAAAAGTGATATATGATTTCAGTTAAATGTTACATAGTTAGCAGATGTTTTTTTTACAACAAAACAACACTTACGCCAGAGTTTTGCAGTGGTATAAAAACCATGACACCAGAGTTTTTTTTACTTCCGTAGGTACATCATAAACTATGATCAAGTGCAAACCCGTCTTAGTTAAAAAATATTCAAAAGGTTGGATAAGAAGGTATTTTTAAAACTAATTTAAAAAATGTTTTCATTTCACGACATTTTACGCCAGAGTTTTGCAGTGGTATAAAAACCATGACACCAGAGTTTTTTACTTCCGTAGGTACATCATAAACTATGATCAAGTGCAAACCCGTCTTAGTTAAAAAATATTCAAAAGGTTGAAGGTATTTTTAAAACTAATTTAAAAAATGTTTTCAAAATTACTATTCCACTCATTTCAGTACAAGTCCCAAAGGAATGATTAATAAAACGCTAATGAATAGTATTTTCAAACTATATGTGAAATTACTTTCATTATTATTAAGTAAGTGATTAAGACTAGTGATTAAGATGACGTCAAGTGAAGTGACGTCAAAAAGTTGAAGGAAGCCTCGTTGCCAAAATTATAAGTCATTCTTCTAGGAATCCATACCTTATCTCTGCAATAACTTTAGCAAAATAAATAAACTTGGACATGAAAATAAAGGTGACATTATTTATTGAGTCACAATATTAGATACTATGAGGATTTTTATATTATACTAATGGACACCCGCGGCTTTGCTCGAAATATTTCAGGATAAAAAGTAGCCTATGACACTCCTAAGACCTCATACTACCTACATACCAAAAATCATGATGATACGTTCAGCCGTTTTGCTTGATGAGCGTTTAAATAAACAGATAAACAGATAAAAATTATAAAAACGGCTAAAACGTGTTTTATTATAAATTTAAAGTATAACCAAACATCTTCTATGTTCAGAATTGTAACCCTCTTCAGCTTTATTATCTATTAATAGATTGGTAGAAGTGCCATAGGCTACTTTTTATCTCAAAATAATGCGAGCGAGGCCGCGGGCGTCCACTAGTCTATTAATAGAAGCTTTGATTGTTTCGCTTAGTCTGTGAATAATACTCGTACCATAATATACATATATATAAGTCGAAACGACCAACGCCGTGTCGAAATGACAGAATTAATCTATGAAAGCAAACAATTAGAGAACCACTAACTCTGGATTATACTCTCAGTAATGTAAACATGATCGGACGGAGGTTCCGCCATAGACACGTTTCATTGTGGCTAGTGTTATGCAAATCATCGGTTTAGTACTGAATTTGTGTTTAAACTTTCATTGTACATATAGTATGAGGAAGGAATAGCGGTGCTCCGAGGTACATTTTTATTATATGCGTCATTTTGATATTAAAATGCTACGTGATTATCGCAATTTGGTAAAATAAAACAGTTATTTGTCTGTATTTTAATACCAAAATTGCTAAAAGATCTTTTAAGTTTTTTTTTAGTGTAGCCGTTTCTGTTTAAAAAAATACATGCCAACTAACATATATCTTTGTTATATTTTTATTTTTATAAAATGCCTTCTTATCGTCGTTTTTATCTTACTGTAAAAGAACAACGTAAAAAGTATCTACTTGATAGAATATAGATATATAGAATAATAATGTAAGAACTTTGAACATTACTTAAGCTTCGGCTATCAAACAGGTAAGTGCTTGATTTGTAAGCGAAATAAAAAGTGTGTATAAATTATACGAGAGCTAAGATAAAAATGGAACAGTCGTAGATGTGCGAGTGGTCGAGTCCTAGAATGACCTTCACGAGACATGCGTGGGCCGACAGAGGCGCCTCCTAGTGTACTTAACCAAAATTACTCGCCACAAAACCTCAATCCTAACCACAGAAAATCAAACATTTGTCTTAGATAAAGATCTCTCGAAACCCATTTTACTTATCAGGACGACTAGATGATATATTTATCGTATACTGTGATCGTATAACTATGTAGGCGTCTGAAATAGTGGTTTGTTATGCGTTTTCTTTGTAGATACACATACATTTTTGACAAAAATACTTTTGAAATAAATAGGTACTTATCAAATCTTGACTTAAAATATTTCTATAGCAGTATAGCTTGTGGTTTTCATACTATTGTTATTAACCAAGGCTTAGGGCAAGGTCATACGGGATAGTTAATCACTGTTGAGGAAAAAAGCGAATTTATCTAGCGCAGTAAAGAAAGATTTTCTCGCTCGTTGCTCCGACGTCTCATAAAACAGGGAAGGTGCGCTGGCTGCAAAACCGGAAAATACGCTTGGAATTAACGGCTTCTCTCACACATGTTCTAGTGTTTACTACAAAATAAAAACAATTTTATTTTAACAAACTGACATCGTTTTCTTATTTACAGTTAATGTCATTATATCCTTTTTTTATCCATTTTTTTGGGACATGTATTCGGAACTTCTAAGTAGTGATCAAGGACACTGATGTTATACATAGAAACGAATCATATTTTTAAATGCAAACAAAACACAATCACAGTAAAATGTACAAATTTTGTTAACAAACAATATTCTTATTCTAACTCAAAACTCAGCGTAAGCAAATTGCGTAAGCCATATACTATATATATAGGTATAAATGACTATATCTACTTGCTTCACAATATCCACAATCTGCAAGTCGCGAAGTTGAGCAAGCAAACATAAATAGTTTTCATAAAGTCGCATTTCTAACAGAAGTTTCCTGCAGATATGGAATAAAAGGTTTAATCTTAATCTGTGCGGTGATTTCTATCAGCGGAGTGCTTGTTCTAACTACCTATTCATACCCGACTGCGGTTTTAATTGTCTTCGAGAATGACAACTTATAATTCCTGGTTGTACACGATAATAATTATCCTAGTTTATTTCTTGTTCATAATTTGGTTAGCTTTATTTTCATTTTAGCTTATTCATAGAATACAAAGTATTTGTGGTTCATATAGATTTAAAAAGTAAATGAATAGTATTTAGATAGGTATGTTCCAACTAATCAAAAGGCATAATCATGTAGCTTTATGCGACATTTTCAAATAATAAATTACTTTATGTAAGTGTATGTGGTTCAGTAGAGAAGCGACCACTTTACAAGCTGGCGCACCCGAGCTCTACATAAATGACCTTTGTTTCAAATTAAGTGTTGATTTAACATGGCTTGACAGTGCAGGAAAACTTCTTAAGGACCCCGATATTTAATAAGACAATAAAGGATCTGTGTCTTCCGTGAAAAACTTGGGCGTCCACCGTTATGTGTCTGGCGGAGGGAACTCCCTTTACGAATTCTGCGGGGGAGGCGTGATCCTCAGTAGTGAGGAATTACGACTAGAAAAGAAACAGGTACATGTACAGGTCATATCGCATGATAAGCAGGTTAAAAGTATTGAGTGCAATGCTGCTTATTATATCTACACACAGACTTTGAATATTATTATGAATATTTGAATGAATGAATACAATATGTACGTAAATTAACAGTAGTACTAACAGTAATTTAATTTGCTAAAACAATTTTAAACTTGACATGTACATATATTTGATTTAACGCGGTGTCGAGATATTTAGAGAGTAAAGCTCGCGTAAAGCTGCATTCAAAGCACACGACACTTTTACGTAAATTTCAAGCCTCAATGTTTTAAATTTCGTGTCGACTGAAAGGATTATCCATTTAGTAAATTGACTGAGCGCGGCAAACAAGCTTTCTATTAGCCGCTGTCAAAATCACCGCGGGATTAATTTAAAATCTGTTAGTGAAAAATATATAGCTGCTCATAATTCCTAAAATTAGTTTTGTCGTATTTTAGATCATATTTTAAAAACAATGATATTATTGTTAATGGTTAAAAATTAATGAAACCGGTAAGATACTCGTAACAATTAAAAGTTGAAAATTTCGTAGTATCGAGATATAAACGTACCACATTAAATTGGTCATTGGATTACTTTTTTGAACACCCCATCCTTTATTTTTCTTTCGACTCCTG
This sequence comes from Macaria liturata, assembly GCA_964023185.1. Taxonomy (NCBI): domain Eukaryota; kingdom Metazoa; phylum Arthropoda; class Insecta; order Lepidoptera; family Geometridae; genus Macaria; species Macaria liturata. Next base: position 7,644,776 of record OZ026815.1, on the reverse strand, counting down.
TCCATCTTACGGTTGCCTGGAAGAAATCGCTATTAGCGATAAGGCCGCCAGTTGTGGCACTATTTTTTTAAGTCATTTGTGTTTCTGTTTGTCTTTATTTTTTTCAATGTGTGTTACAATAAAGAGTTTTATCGATCTATCTATCTACTTATTCAAAATTACGCACCCGTAGTTAATGTAGTCTTCATTACATTAAAATGTAAGAAAGAAATAAAAGAATCTGATAATTTTTGCAACATTACTATTATTAACATTTATTTATCCATAGTTTCATTAATGGCTTAATTACAACAAAGGTTATTTGACCGAGTCCAGAACACATTGTTGAATGAAAGCATGTAAATATTGGTAAGGATATTTTTAGATTTCTTGGAAGCAATGAAAGACTAGAAGGGCAATTCTGTCGGGTGTACAATACGGTGCCTCTGGGATTCAGGGAGCGGGCCGCGCCGCCGGCGACCGTCCGTTTTGTTACGAACAAGCGACCAATCGTTTGAATGATAAACTGCTTCATAACTTTCATGTGAACACAATGAGCTCGGAATATCTTTTTTCTGCACAAAAATCGAACGACTGATGCTGAGAACTCAATATTCTTTATTTGAACAAAAAGTTTATTTCCTCTCAGATCTATAACGTAACGACCTAATGCGAAGTTATACTAAAAAAGATATAAGTTAAGCAAAGTATTAGCTAAGTATTAGCTAGGCCATATCAAAAGCCACGTATAGCAATTTTAAAAATCTGGTTTTCAAAATTGCTATTGCTGTTTCCTATGAGAATAGCGTACTTTGATGGTTATCAAAGTACGTTATTCTCATAGGAAACAGGAAGTTTACTTAACACATTTCCTATTTGTGTTGTGAGATAAATGAGTGTTAAAATGTGCATTATTCTCTGAGGCGTGGAGATGCGGTCGGCGGCGCGCCGGTAACAAGTGGTCGCGTGCGCTCGCCGGCAGTACTCGTATCTGCAGGTCTAAGTATGGACAGAGTACATTTAAACAGCTCTAAGGAATACTAAACCAACTAGAATGATATCACATGCTACAAAAATGCGAGTCTACCGCACACTCGTTTATTTTGCTACAAGTTCATACGTACTATACATTTAAATGATAAAGTTTTCGCTTAGCCTATTTACGGTAGTGGAATATAGTTAAGGTAAAACGAGGAAAAATGTGAAATAATCCCCTCAATAAGTGTACGTTCATTTAAACAGTCGTCAAGCGACGTCAAAAGACCTTTACAATCTTCTGACACTAAGGTTTGCCATTCTCTTGCCTCAAAGGCCTCAACCTCATGTCGAGGATAAAATAAAATTCCATCTTAGCCACGGGCGACATGCATGAATAAAATTAGTGTACATTTGTCTATATTTCAAGCTTATCGATCTGTGCTACGAGAATCAAGAGTCAGCTGAACCAATATTGAATTAATTCTAGCGTAGAGGCGTTGCTACGACGTAGCATGCACTACGAATTGTACTACGCAGCTACACAGAGTGTTTGCTACGGAGATCAGTGTCTGATATGTATGTACTATTTATTGTACATAGTAGAGAGAACAACATTATATTTAGTATACATACGTACAGTACAAACTCGAGCTTTTTTTTAAATAAATGTATTCTGTTAACTTAGCTGTTTTCAAAAATAATGTATCGACTGTCGAGAAGATAGCATTAACAATAAACGCATATATGTATATTAGTGTAGGAGAAAGAAAGATTCCTTTTATCAGAAATACATTAATTTAAATACTTTTCAAATTTACTATTCTGAATAAAGAAAAGAATGTATTTCTGATTCCTAAATACAAAACTTCTATATCCAACAAAAAAGTATCAAGGGAAATATAAAAAAAAAAACAAAATGTTATCTAAATATGTTATTTCACGTAAATGGTATTCAGAATCAACTCCAAAGATCTCAAATTTTCGATATTTTATTTTACGGTTGCTCCTATTATTTCTGTATAAACAGTAAAAATTCTATTATCAAATACAGTGATTTTACTCAGTTTTAAGAATACGATTTCATCATTGGTGTCGCGTAGGGAATTCACATCACTTAAAATTAAAAGAAAAATTAAAAGAAAAGAAAAGTAGACGTAAAAGCTAAATAAATAAATAAACAAAAAATAACCAAACTTGCATTTGTAGAACTCGTAAGTCTAAAACCAAGACCACTTTTGGAATTTAAAAGAAAAAAGTGGGAAATATTTTAGATAAATAAGAATGTTAAAACATCTGTATGATGAACGTCATCGTCATGGCAGTATAAAATCATATGAAGATGATTTGAGCGAGGAGGCGGCCTTATATCCAGCATTCCGCGGTAATGTATGGCCGGCCCCGTAATGAGCACATATTTCATCGCCCGTGGTTATATTGTGTCTCACTGAAACAATTCTTTTACCGCGACGCCTCCCATTTTATATATTGCGTGATTACAAAATCACAGCTGCTTTACGGATATGCATTTTAAATATTAACGCCGTAGTGGCTTGGCCGCCAGCCACTTTTGTAATTTTGGTGCTATTTAATTTTGAGTAACGGCTTTTTGTACAGATCAGCTGTAATCGGAGTAGTCAGCTACACGGATTCCATCTCGTGTTCGTGTATACAGAGGCCCTAATAAAATGATAATATGATATTTCACTACGGCTCCGTGTGACAGGTGTATTAGATATTTTCGTTCACCACGAGCCGCCAGATTGCGTTATGTTCTATCAATAACAATAATAAGCTTCACGGAAAACTAACTGGATCGTGAACGGTAATTTCATGTGTTTTTGACGTTTCCATTTGCGGTATTACTTTAGATATATTTCGTGCCCTTTCATTCATTCAATTTTGATATGAAATACACGATGTACTTATTCTATTTCTCAGCACATAGGTGTAACTCAAAGTTATCTTTAGTTTCAAATATATATATATATTGAATTGAAATGGTCCAGTCTCATTTTAGGAACACCTACAATTTTGACATAATATTAGAGATCAATAAAGTTATTAAGCTGCCTTGAAATTTATAATATTTTTCTGTCACAAGTTTTCGAACTTCGCGTAGAGTCGTCTCTCAAGTGCCATTCATGGCGAACTTTATATCGATTTCATTTTTGTTTGTCAAAAGTTTTCTGGTTTATACCTGTTTTGCACTATAGAAACTGACGTTGTTATCGAACAATATAAAAATATGAGAGAAAACATTCTCATCAATCAACGAAGTTGCCAGACTCGGTAAACATGGCGTGACGTAGATAGCTCCGGACTCGACACGTCGCGTCGGCGTCGTCCAAAATAAAAACGCAAGTAATAAAGGTAATCATGGTCGTCACGTAAACCCCCAGTCTGCTTGGTATTGGGTCGCAGCGAGGATGCAACGTTGGTCGCTCCCGCCGGATCCTGCTAGCGACGGCTGACGTTCCCAGCTCCATGATTTCCCTGGCGCGTAATCTCTAGGCTATCAACAAACGCCCGTCTGTTTCGGTATTCCACTGGCAAGTTATTGTCAGCTCGAAGTTATTGTCGTGCATGCGGACGCCATTATGTTCTGAGTGCCGAGTGGAGATACACAATAGCCGGTTATTTTGCGAGACTGTATAGGGAGATTGATAACCGTCCTCTTTTGAATTGTAAGTGAAAAGACGTCGCCGGTGGTTATTTCGGAGCGGCCCTTAACGCGCGGAGTAGTGGTAGTGGTGTAAGGCTGGCTACACATGTGGCGTGCATGTGTGCGGGTGTGAATGGACGCGCGGGGCGCGGGGCGCGGCGCGCGGCGGTATCGACGCGCACGCCGCGCCTGCGCCGCGCCTCACCTGTTGCCGTGAGGCCGTGGAAAGATACTCTTTCAAATTAATGCGGACACCTGACACCGAAATAAAAGCAAAGTTTACACTACACCAAGAACATGAACAACAGACTTGGAGAGAAGTTGTTGAAACATCATCTAGACGCAGAGCAGGCGCGTGAAGCTATAGCCGCTTGTCTCGCAACTTGGAGCCGTATATTATAACTTCTGAATATACATACCGCTAATTTCGAGAGGATATAAATAGAATAAGTTCATTTGGTTAAATAAAGTATGAAACAAGAGGAAAAAGGTAAAAATTTTAAGATGTGTTATATTGCTTAAAATTTCTGATAAAAATGTTAGTTTATTGGTTAATTAGATTACACATTTAGTTTTTTACAAATATTTTTATATGTCAAAATATACAAACATACTTTATGAAGAGTATTTTTAACCAGGAATAGTATCAATTGTAGTGTAATAGTGTGTTACAGTATGTCACTAGTTTAAGTTCTGTGAATAGGATAGCTGCATCGTAGGTAGTATTTCTAAGTAAAAGGCTGCTCTGGATCAAAACAGCGCAATTAATGTATTTCAATTACGTTAATTTGGTTTTATTATTAATTAAAGAAAAAACACAAAAAAAAAAACAAAAATACTTTTTAGTATTTTTGGATTTGTGTCAGTGTAGTGACTAAATATATTTTGAAGCGTAATGCTAACAGTGATTGCTGTAATCTCTTTCTTCTGGGAAACGTATTTCTTTTGTTTTCATTGATTCCCCCCAGAATGAATTAATTGGAGCACTTCTCTTGGATAGGTAAACTTTGGTGGGCGTCCAGGTATCTACGGAGGACACGCTCAGATTTAGTTTAGATACCGATACGTTTTGTCGGTTGTCTATAGATCAAAATTCTTCGTAAAACATTTACTTAGTATCGAAAATTAGCTTGTCGTTTTCCGGAGCTACGGGTTCCGAAATAATTCCAGCTATTCACATGAATATGAGTTGAAGATGTTTTACTTTAGTATCAAACGAGAAAGCCATACATGCCTAGAAATACAAGACAATGTCTTAGATAGATAGATAGATAGATAAAACTCTTTATTGTAACACACATTGAAAATAAAATAAAGACAAACAAAAACACAAACGACTTAAAAAATAGTGCCACAACTGGCGGCCTTATCGCTAATAGCGATTTCTTCCAGGCTTAGTGTAAGGATGGAATCGAACAGGGGTGCGTGCGATTGTACCGCGGACATATTTATCAACTTTAAATCTTAAATGCTTGTGTTTTCAAATAAACAATAAGTACAGACCAGTATATTGATAAATCAAACCACTTTTCAGCAATACAAACTTCCTTGCAAATAAGTATTTGTGGTAAAAAAGTTTCGTATTTTCACTATGAATGAATATGAATTGTCTGCGTAAAACAGACATGGTTTTTGTTTCACTACTTGATTGCATGAATAAAGATAAACCTGGTTCTATTTTTATCCTGCTTTTCTTTATACGCAGTTTTTTCAAAGTCACTGAAAGCTGAGTAAACTATTATTATCAATTCTGGCTTCAACGACCTTTAAGAGACTTATTTTGAAGAGGAGCCGTGGCATATTTTAAACGATTTTTATCATATTTCCAGAGTGCATATCTTCTAGAATAATCTTACTACTGTATTGCGTTTGTTTTAATAATAATGAGGCAAAGCACTATTTTTTCTAAATACTAACGATTCATTGTAAGTAATAGCGAGGAATTGCTTAATGGAGTGTGTACAAGTTGCCTGGCGCTTAATGAATTGATCATATACATATCCTCCGAGGGGTAGTTAGCGGCGATGCTTGGTGCGCGGCTCCGAGCACTGCGAGCGATGGCAGCGCCGCGTGGGTGTTTACAGCTTCTCTGAACTCGCCGCCACACGACCACCGGCCGGCCCAGCCCACTTCCAAGAAACATTTACATTTTATTCCGACGCCAATTGTTGCGTGTGACGTGTTCAAATTTCCATAACATTATTCAGCTTTCATTCCTTTGTCCCAAAGTGGTTTAATTCTTTTAATTGATATCGTTGAATAATTACGTTACAATCTGGGAAATTGTCCACGGTAGGCATACCTACCTACCGGAATGTTTTCCTTTTAACTTTAAGTAAATTACTGGAACTCTGGGAGTCGGATTACTTAAATTGACTAAAATTTTCGAAGTAAGATTTGATCAACAAAATAATTTAAAGCCTTATTAACAACATTTTGTTTTGGATATACATATTTGGCGTGATTTGTAATTTACTGGAGTTGGTGAATATTTTTATGAATTAATACTTGTTTTATCATTTTGGTATCTTCAAGGTTCAGGTATATATCCTTTTTTAGGATATATAAAGCATCCTTGTACATAAGTACTCTTATTCTCTGCCAATTTTGTCTTTACTTTTAGCTAGTCTTTGAAATAGGCAAATGGAATGACGTCATCAGTTTGATTGCATCTATAAGCAATATTTCGGTTGTTAACAGGTGTAGCGCTAAGCGAGTGTCGGAAGTCAGTAATGGACTTGTTGCTGGTGACTGATGGACTCGGCTCTTGGCATTCTGGTGTCCGGCCCGAGCCCCTCCTTGCCTTCATAAATGCCTGGTAAATGAACTGATTAATAGTACTGACCTTTAACTCTCATACTTCAGGGCGCATGATACACATAAAATTTAAAATGTTTAACTCATTGTGCTTTACCCATGCTGCCTATATATCACAAAAACGCATCTCATTGTAACGTTTTTTACGTAGCAGGAAAAATTAACGAAAGTGTGGAAATTTCTGTCAATATTATGTCATATTATCATATTTATACTCAATGTAACGCGAATAAAAACAATAGTCACAAAGAAGTACCCATAAAATTAAGTTTAAATAAATGAAAATATTTTGAAACCTGTGTTAATTATAGAGGTGAGATTTTTGAGACTGCGGGTATTAATTTCAACCCTCAAAGTGAAATATAGCTCGGTACCCACCTAAGGTCGAAGAGAGTTTAGATTACACCGAAATCAAATCGTCTGTAGGTACCTGACTTTATAGATAACATTTATTTTTGAGTTTTTGAGTTAGTGATATAAGGATAAATTATTACCTATTGGATATTCTGTGGGGATTTGAACTGTTTTCTCTTGTCTACGCGTGAATTACGAATATTACATTGTTTTTTCTTAATATTTGCTGTTAAGTAGGAAAGCGTCGCGTGTAGAGACATTTTATTAGACGTGCTAACCAGTTCATTGAGTGGAACTTGTCTATACTTAGAGGAAAGTTTGTCGGCAGCTGGAATAAATATGGCAGCACTCATTGGGAATGGTGT